>WAAG01008224.1:24381-61153 GCA_013390105.1 Tichodroma muraria | reverse complement strand
TTCTTCTTTCCACCCCTCGGTCTCATTAGGGTTAAATTAGTCCAGAGTAAACTCCACTCAGAAAAGCCATCCCCGCCCGATCTGCGTGATCTTTCCTGGCTCCAAGACAGCCCTGAGGAAAATTCTCTCACCGACCATGCTCAGGAGAAGAAAACTTGAATTCCATCAGCCAGATATCAGCAACGAAGCTCACAGTTTGGCTCTGCGGTCTTTTTTTCCTTTTTTCCCGGTCAGCCTGACTTGCTTCCCCCTCCCCCCCAGGCCCGACGGCCACGTGGGGAGAGGGGGAGCAGAGAATGTTCGGCAGGAGCTCTTACCTGAGCCTCCGCCGGAAACCAAGAGAGAGCGATGATTCCCGGGTTTGCATTTAAAAAAGGTGTATCGTAAAAGGCGTACCCACGCTTTCATTGGTTTTATCAAATGTCAGTAATACACATTGGCCAATCACGGCCAAACTACTACAATAACCTCAAAACATTTTATAAAAATATGCATTTCTTGATGTTAAGCAGGCACAGATGGGAAAGGTCCCCCAACCAGGTTTTGTTTGAGATGGCGTGCTTGGTTTCTGACTGTTCTGAGATATTTAGGTTTGGCTATAACCATGTGAGGTCTAAAAGCATGGGTGAAAGCAGACTTGCAGTCAGGAATTTGGTCCTGGGTCATCATGAGAAACACCCATCAAAATTATATTCTTTAAGGAATATTATTGAAATATAATGGTTCCAGACAGGATTACCAGATCCACTGGGATAAACAACTCCTGATGGAAGTTCTGGCTTCAGAGCCATGGCCCTGCTGTCCCTTCTTTCTCCCACTGTCTCTGCCTTCTGCCCTTGTTGGTAGTGGAAGGAGTGCTGTTGTACAAGTCAGGGAGGCGCTTGACTGGTTGTTTTCTGATGGGTTGTTTTCTGCTGGATCATTCCCATCGTGGATCTCTGAGTGTGCTGTTTGCCCCAGCACAGCCCCAGTGAGGGAGATGGGAATGTGTGGCTGAGGAGAGCCTGAGTCCTGGCACTGTGTGGTAGCTCTGCTCTTGAATGTTCCACCTCACTCAGCTATTTCAGCCTGAGAGTTAAAATTGCGCTCTTCTCCCTTACTGGGAGGCAGTAAACATGACAGGCCCTCTTCCTGGCTCTGTCTAACCCATAACTCATCTGTATGGGCTGTGCATGGTGCCCGTCTCCCATCCATCTGTGCAGAAGCGTGAGCAGCAGCTCCTTTGCCATTCCCCAAGTGCCTCCTGTGAGCGGGAATTCAGCAGGGAGAAGCAGGACAGAACGGGAGTCGCAGCTTGTCCTCATTGTTGCTGCCACTTGCCAAACTTAAAGCATCTCCTTTTCACTCCCTGAGGAGGGTATCAAATACTTGGAAGAAGCAGGAGCTCTGGAAACCCAGAGTTTGGAAATGAAGCAGCAGCTCGTTGGGTGTAGCGCCCTTTCAATGACCAGCCGCGGTGCGTGAATTAATGTCTGACACTTGTCACCACGACATGTCCCGGCCTCTTTTGGCCATTGTGCTCCAGAGTGCTCGCCTCAAAATTCATCTGGGACTTGGGGCTGGGATCTGCTCACTTTTACCAACACTTATCTGCAGGACACAGCAGCTTTCAAATAACATACAGCATCTTGTCTAATCAGCGCTGTAGGAGATAAGCTTGGATATAGGTATTTTACCAACTCTAAATACATGTTAGGAAAAGTCTTTTATCTTTGTAATATCAAGGTTAAAAAACTGCTTTGCAGCCTTACAAGTTATTTGAAAGTTAGGTCTTGAAGGTTAAGAATTAGAAAAAATCTTAGCTTGCCCTTGTAACCTTGAGTCACTTCTTTGTGCATACACGCTATTTTACAATTATTTTAATTGCAGAATAGCAATCCTAGCTTCATGTCTCGTAGTTCATAAAGGTTACAGAATTGCACCTGAGGGCAACAGCTATGTCACATCGAGACTTTCTTAAACGTGTCTCTGCTGGAAGCAAATATGCCTTGCTGTTAAAAGGAGAATTTGTTAGTCAAATAAACTGGGACTCTCCTGGTGCTACGCATGTCTGGTCCCACAGTAACCTTATTGTGTATGAGGAAATGTCCCTTAAGGTAGTGTTCACTTTACTTTTTAATTTCATGTTAAAGTTCTCTGCAGTTTGTTATGTATTTATTAAGGGGGAGGATGAGGTTTAATTACGGGAACGGGGAATGATGCAGAGCTGCAGTTGTGGGCTGGTTTGGGGTTATTTTCCTGCTGCAGGAAGTGCTGGGACCGCTCTGTGGACACAGAGAGGATTGAGCTCACAGCGGGGCCCTGCAGCTCTTTAAATTATGATGCAAAAGAAACCTTGTTCCCATAAGGAATTGAGAATCTCATTTCTGAGGATCAAGCCAAAAGTTGGTAGAACGTTTGGTACTGGGTTCATGTACCTTGAACGAACTGTCCTGAGCACTCCTCTTCTGCAGACAGGACCAGAACTGGACTGATAAAACTCAAATGATATATTTACTGATGAGATTTTTAGTTTTGATAGGAGGACATGAAAATTAGCATCTAATATTTGCAGCAGCTTTTTGACATTCTATACCTTGACACCAAGGACTTTTACTTGTAAATGATAATTCCATATATCAGGAAGCAGGTGTTTCTTGGGGAAGAAAACCCAAAACTGTGACAGCAGATGCAGCCAGGTATGTAAATAAACAAAAAATATAATGCAGACTTGTTCCTTTAGGGGGGTTCTGCTTTTTTGGTGGGGGAAAGGTCACCTTTATGATGGTGTATATTTGTGTTTTACCCAATCACAATTTTTAATTTTATTGTATATTTTGATCTTTAGTCACCAAATTGTTCTTTAGCAATAAACAGCTCTTTGAGACGGTTCTCAGAGGAAATACACAGGAAATTCTATTGCCTGTTTGGTGATGTTTACTTGAAAGGACTTACTAATTAGAAACAGAGCAAGTTGGGACAACTATTGTATTTATTGACTATTAGGATTTTTAAGCTGGGTAGTTGAATGATCCGTCTTAGATCTATTTTTACACAGTTCCATCTCATTGTTCTTGTACATGACATTAAATGATTCATGTATTTTCTCTTTTTTTTTTCCCTCCCACTTCTGTGAACTGCATTATTTCTGGGGATGTTTCCAGCTTGATTTATTAAATCTCTCTGTGTGTATTTATTTCTCTCTTTCTTCATTCAGAGGTAGTTATTAAATTCAAGTTAAATTCAAGTTACTGAGTACTAGTGGATGGGAGTAAGGCCCTGAAATCCAAGGAAGTTTTGCTGGCGGAAATGCCGGATGTCAGTTTATTGTATTGCACAGGCTCCACAGTAAGAGCTTTGATTTTCCTTCTCCTCATGATTTGGCTTTCCCACAACAGCAGCTGGGGACGCGGTGGCACTGGCAGGCGCTGGAAACCATTCTGCTGCCACCGTGCAGCCCTGGCTGGCTCTGAGCAGCAGTGGATGGCACAGAGCTGAAATCCCCCGAGCCTGCGGAGCTTGGAGCTCAGATTTCCCCTGGACCTGCTGCTGCCGCAGCCCCAGCCACGTGTGAGTTGTGTTTGTTTTTTCAAATCTGTTGTATTCAACTTCTCGACCCAATGGCGTAAGCTATTAACATCTGCTCAGTTTTACAAAAATAGCAAAAGAGTGTCTTTTTTTTTTTAAATAAAGATTGATTAATCTCTGGCTTTTTGGCTGTGGTGGCACGAGGTTCTTAACTTGTCAAGCAGTGAACAAAGACATTCATTTTTCTCCCCTACCTCAATTATATATTCTCAGTTTATAAACCCCATTTTGATTAGTATATCTACAGCTTCCAGGGTTCTCTGTAGAGCCAGTACTGGCTCAGCACGCTTTTTTGGCACTTCTTGTTGGCACAACTTCTATGACTTGCATGCTAAAAAAGAAAAAAAAAATATAAAAAAGGGAGAGAAAAAGAAGAATCATCTGACTTTGGGTTCATAAATGAAGATGTCAAAACTCGCCTCATCTTCAGTGTTGCAACATCAGCCATCAGAGGTTTTGATCCAAGAAGTTTCCTCGGTTTAGATCCTTCCAACAGAGAACTGTCATCAATGTATTTTGCATGAAATTCCATTCTGGACTGTCCCATCCTCAACAGCAGAACCAAAAGCAGGGTTGCTCCTGCTGCCTTGGGGAATTAACAGCTCCAGTGCTCCACGACAATCACAAATCCCAGCCAGGGCTATGGATTTTTACATACAAATTTTAAAATGGCATTTTCTTTGGGGTCCTACTAATAAAAACTGGTATATTTTCCTAAAAGCAATTCAAATTACTGAATTTCAACCTCACAGAGTAAGAGCATATTTCTTAGTGATTTATGTACTGTACCTTCACAGTGAATGTACAGTTTTGAAGGTAAAATTAATAATTTGCAACTCTAAATAGAGACAACATTTATTGTTTAAAGCTTCTTCATGATTTTTTAAACTCTTTTCTTCAGAGAAGCTTTTTAAAACATGAGGGAAGGTTGAGAGGAGCACTTTGAAGAACTTTTCTAATCATGCTTCTGAAGCCTTACTTTAACAAGAATATGTTAGACAATGACCAAGAGTGGACTGAGGGATGCAAGTGTCCAAAGCTGTCGTGCGTTCAGTCACTTATGCCAGGGATTTCCCCTTGCCTGATTCTGGCATTCCCCACACCCTGATGATTTTTTTTTTCAGCGTTTTTGAAAGTTTGAAAATTAATTTTCATCAAAAAATGACATCTGAGCAGCTCTTCTCTTTGGTGGTGGTGAAATGACATGTTGTGTTAGAATGGTGTGGCTGGCCTGCAGTCCAGTGAAACCAGCACCCACGAGGCTCTCGATGTGCCAATGGTGATCAAATAGTCTTTTTTTTATTTCAGGTGGGGATGGGTTAAAATGTGAGACAGGTTCTTCTTGCTGATGTTTATCCCCTTGTCTGCTGAGGTGTTTAGGGGTGCGTGTGCAGGGATGGAGGGATTCCCATTGCTGCACCAGAGACTCAACTCCTGGCTGCAGAGAGCAGCCCTGTCAGGTAAACTTGGAGAAAGGGCTCTGTTTATGTGGGCACTGGTGCCAGTAACTCGTGTGTCTCCCAGAGCAGGCTGGGCTGTCCTTCCCAGCCCATCCCAGCCAGGACAGCCCAGCCCCAGCTCAGCATCGTGAGGGAAGCAGCGACCCAGGAGGGTCCTGCCCTGCACATCCCTGCTGGCAACCACACTGATGCAATTGTTATTCCTTTTCATGCCCATCATGTTTCACCTTCACTCCAGGGAATTACAGAGTAGTTTGGAAAGGATTCACTCTCCAGAGGTCTGTGGAGCAAACCTGTAAAATCTCTTAGGAGGCAAAAATTCATTGTGAAGTGAGAGGTGCCCTGTGCCTGTTCCCAGCTGGGGCATCCTTGTGCTCAGCCCAGGCCCTGAGCGCCAGGGCGTGCTCAGAGCTGCAGGAAGGGTTTGGTTAGGCTGGCCCTGCAGAGCTGAGCTGAGCTGCCCTGCTCTGTGTGCAGAGGTGGCTGTGCTCCTGGCATAGGGAAGGAGCTGGCCTGGCCCATGGCCCCTGCAGAGGGGTCAGGGCTGGGCTGGACCCACAGAAGGGTTTTGCTCAGGCCAGGTGTGTGGGCACCAGAGCCTTGTTTATTTGTCTTAAAAATCCTGACTCTATTGGGGCTCAAGGCTCCTGGAGCTCCAGGACCTGGGATCCTCTGTTCTCTTCCATTTTGTTTTTCCAGGTGGTCTTTGGGGTGAGGGAGGATACTGTCATGAAGCTGGATTATTATTATTTTTTTTTTTAAGTTAACTGCCAAGGTTTAGTTCAGAAATTCTGTGTGGCAGTTGTATTTCAATATAGCAAAGGCAGAAATGTTTGTTCAAGGGACCTGAAAAACTCCTGAGTCAGCTTTGCCAGTGAAATGCTGTTCTTGTGTGGAATCATTCTCGTCCTTAAACTTCAGTACTCTCTTTTGGGGAAATGAAAATAAATATAAGCTGTTGTGTTTAAAAATATAGAAATTATTGTGTCAGGAGATTTTTGATATCCAGTTTCTAATTCCATTAATATCAAAATTACACCCTCCCAAGTTTTGGTCCTGACTGTCTCCTTGCAGAAACAATTTTAGAGTAAGGTATTTCTGAGAAAAATAGGTTTGGCACCATAGATAAACATCTATATTTTTAGATATGCATGCATTTATTGTGGTGGTGGTGGTGGTGATTTTTCGGTTCTGTGTATGTTTTGTTCTATTTTGTTGGAACGATTTCATTCTCTGGAAGGTTGGGAGGGAATGCTTCAAAGTCCTAGATACTGTCTGGCCATATCCCTTGACTCTGGAATAGCTCCTGGTGTTCTCTCTGTCCCTCTTTACCTGTTTAATGTCAGCTGGATTTGACTTACAGCCTTGCTGGAGCAGGAACTTCAGCTTGGAGCCACAGACTAGCAGCTCTAGTTCTAAAAGGTGTGGTTTTTTTCTTGAAATTGCTTGTTTGTATTCAGGAAGCTTCTGAGATAGAGATGCTGTGATGTATTCATACTTGGTTTAAAACAAAACAAAACAAAAATCCAACAAAACAAACCAGCTTTCAAAATCGAGCTAATTCTTTGTGTGCAAAACTCAGGGAATTCAGTGGAGCTGTTCCCATGGAATTTGCTCACAATGTAGGGCTCAAATGGCACTTGGGCAGTTGCTACATCTGATTTCAAACTTATGATATGCAGATTTTTCCCCTGTCAGTCAGGGGGGAAGAAGGTTCCTCCTCTCCAGTCCTACTTGGTCTTTATTTCCAGGATAACAGAGGCAGTGGTTGCCTGCTAATTTCATGTGTTAGACTTTTTGCCACAAGAAATTTCAGTGTATTTAATCTGATAAATAAGTAGATGTTGCTCATGATATTTCAAAAACTAAGAGGGAACAAATTGGAATTTGTGAACTTACATTTGCAAAGTCCCAGGGTTTTCTAAAGGAAAATCAAGGCTCAGAAATTTAATTCCCATCAGCTAGCTGCCCATGGAGCTGATTCCTAAAACGGTGCTAATGACTGTGGCAACTTAGCAACAAAAAAAGTCAACTAACTTTTAACACTTCCTTCAGTTGTCTCTTGCTCTAAACCAGAAAACTAATTATAACAATATTCTCCCGTTTTAATTGTGACTGTGGATGACTGATGGCAAACATGTAATTAACTGTTGCAGGAGTTGACATAAGACAGTTGACACCAATTTTTTATACATTATTATATGAAGACATGTAGTGAAGCAATTAGTCCTTCATTAGTTTGGAGTTATTTCAAAAGCTTTGAAATACTTTTGTGGTTAATTTTTAATCATCAAGGAAATGTATCTTCTAATGGTGTTAACTTCAGGGACTGAAATTAAACAGGCTCCCATGAGACTCATTGCAATAAGTTAAACGTCCTGCAGAGCTGCTGGGTCACAGAAGCTTTAGGAGGCTTTGGGGGCTCAGCAGGGTTTAGGCTCTAAAGATTTTCCTTGTTTTTCCCAGTTCTTGGTGCCTGCAGAGCGTCAGGGACACTGTGCTCCTGCACACAGGGGAGGAGCTGCTGTCTGCACCCACCCTGATCTTGGCCGATGCCTTTGTCGCTTTGGTTGGTGCAGCCAGAAGCTGCAAGCCAGGCTTAGGTGTTACTGTTCCATTTAATGTGTGTTTACCTCTCACAGTTAAAAGGGAACTGAAGTGTCCCCTGGTGAGGACAGGCAGCTGCCTAGCCACGGGACAGGGGATTTAGTTCAGGTTTCCTTTGGGATTCCTTTTGTCTACAATTTGTTTTCCTGTTCTCAGCTGGCTTCGTGATAAAGTTCCTTTATGAACTTTGACATCTTTCCATCTACTTGAAAACTTTTTTTATTGTTTTTAAGTAATTCCTGAAAAGATTATCTTGGGCTTTCCCTGGCAATTTGTCACCTTCTTCCCTCTTAGAAAATCTCCCCTTGGCTGGGAGCAATAAACAGAATAGACGTGCAGTGCACATCTGGGGGGATTGCATGTGGGGGATCCTTGTCCTGTGCAAACACTTTTTAGCTTACATTTATGTTGTGAAGTTATGGATAGCTTATATAAAAAGTGGGAAACTGAGCTGTCAAAGGCTGGATGGGTCTCTGAGCAACCTGGTCTAGTGGAAGTCCATGGCACAGTTGGAATGAGATGATCTCATGGTAAGGTCCTTCCAACCCAAACCACTCCGTGGTTCTAATGAAATAAAACCATGCAGAAAAAAGAACCTGTTGCGTAAAAGCTGGAAAACCACTTTCCAAATGCAGATGTCCTGTAAAATGTTTTGTTCATAAATTTTTGCAGATTTCTGATTAAGCACTGAAATGCTATTCTGGAATAAGGCCAGTTCTGTTGATGTGAGCATGCCTGGAGTCTGGATAGAATGGCCTTTTTGTACATGTTGCAAAAATCTTTTTCAATGCACTTACAAATGTTAAAGCTGTGTTAGATTGTCAGCTAACAAAAATTAAAGCAGTCTGAATCCAGTAAGGAAAAATTATAACACCTGGGCCTTTGAAACAGACATGGGACTTTTCTATTTTATTTTAATTTTAGTAGTAATAATTACTTTGTTATTCAGCTTTCATTATTATTTACTTAGTGCTGCTGGGAGGGGAGCATTTAATTTCTCCCATGATGTTTTAAGGTGCTTCTTTTCCTACCAACCTTCCTAAAATGCATTTTTGAGCGTGCTGAAATGAGCAGTGTCACATTAGCGTCTCTCATCTCGGTGGCAATGAGTCACTGGTGTCCCCAAGATGACTGTGCCACACAGATTTGATAATGCAGCATTCAGGTGTTCAGAGGCAGCCTCTGAGAGGATGCTTGTGCTGGGGATGTGCTTTCACCTTCCTTTGTCAGGCAGAAATACAACTTCTCAGTGGAGGTAGCTGTGCCCAACACCTGTGAACAGCACAAGTAATTCTTTGTCCTGATGCATTTGTACCTTTAGGACACACTTCCAGCTACACTTGGTGGAAAGGGAGGGAGGGAAAAAAGGGAATCATATTAGTCACGATTTAAGCTGCACAAGACTTCCTTCCCATACATAATTTTCTTCTCTGAACAGAGGACACATTCTGAGGTACATGGGGAGAAGAGGCTGAGGATATTCATGGGGGATTGGAGACTCAAAGGAAGAGAATGTTATTAGGCTTTTTAGTTTTTAAGTGCTTTCCATACACGTGAAGAAAGTTTTAAAACAGGTTTAGAAGTTCTACTGGTATCAGGTGTTTTGACAGCTTACTTGCCATCATATGGCAAATTGTAGTGAATAGTAGTACAGAGAAGTAGAATTCATGTGAAAATGAGGGAAACCAGGCCTAAAGCAGAACTATACATTAAAAAAAAACAAAAACCAAGATAGGAAACCCCCAAACCAACCAAAAAAACCCTCAAAAAACCAAAAAAACCCTCAAAAAAAAAACAAACAGAAAAAAAAAAAGAGAGAAGGACAAGAAGGAGAAGGAGAAGGAGAAGGAGAAGGAGAAGGAGGAGGAGGAGGAGGAGGAGGAGAAGAAGAAGAAGCAGCAGAAGAAGGAGAAGCAGAAGAAGAACAAAAGGCTGGCCTCAGTTATCTGTGATTTGAAGTCTCCAGGAATTCAGTGTACACAGCCCTTCTAAGAACCAAATCCTGTTTCCATGTGAGAGAATAATTTTCAGTCTTCAGGCTCCTGGCTGTGTTCCAGGATCACAGAATCATTTAAATTAGAAAAAAACTTGGAGATCATGTAGTCCCAGCTGTAGCCTGATGCCCACCTGGTCCCCAGCCCAGAGCACTGAGTGCCATGTCCAGGCCTTCCTTGGACACCTCCAGGGATGGGCACTCCAAACCTCCCTGGGCAGCTCATTCCAACATTGAATCACCCTTTCTAGGAAGAAATTCTTGCCAATGTCCGAGCTAACCCCGCCCTGGAGCAGTTTAGGTTTGAGTTGCAGGCTGAGGCTGTGTGGTACCACTGGTCTGTGCTGAGGTGCTGGCTGTGGAACACCATGCTGCACAAGCCTCCCACATGCATCTCCGTGTGAAGGTCAAATGAGAATTTTGGGGAGGAAAATAATATTTTTCTTTTAATTTTCATTTTTTCCCCCCTCCTCCTGTTGTTCTGGCCATCTGCATCCTCTAACAAAAGGTGAGGGAAAACGCACCATAAAGCACTTGGAGGGGATTGCTGAGGCCTAGGAAAGCAGCCTTTAACAGAGATGGCATTCTCACTCTTTTTTTCCAGGGAAAAGTAGGTGGAATTATCTGTTAGCTACCAAACAAATCTTTCTTACTCTGCTATGAAAAAAATTATGGTGCCAGTCTGTGCCTGTAATGTATCCCAGCAGCGAGAGATGTGCGACTGGGTCCAGCTGGGGACAGGTTGGTTTGCAGCACACAAATATCTCAGGTTCTTTCTCACTCTTGACCAAGTCCATAGAGGTGAGAGAAATAATTCTGGGAAACTGATGAGCAGTGCCTGCGTTTTTTAATTTATCAAGCAGGTGGAGAAAAGGAAGAATGCTGGATGTTTTACCCTTGGGTGACACACAAGGTTGCTGATGACACAGGCATTATTTTCCCTGGATGCTGATAACTCAGGAGTTGACAAAGTTAAGCATTGTATTTCACAAGATATTTTAAGCATTACAGACTTGACACTATGGAAATGGAAAAATGTCAGTCATGCTTGGTATTAGAGCAGGAAAAAAAGAATGATAAGTACTGAGTTTGTCACTTAATATTACTTAACACCAAATACTGAAGGTTGTTCCATTTCCAGTGTTTCTTTTCTTCTGAGTATTTAAACTTATTCTTTAATGTCAGAAATAAACCAGTGGTGGTTGTCTCTACCCTACTATCCATCCCTCTGTCCTGGGTAATGCCAGGTGACTGCCCAGTGTTAAAGGGGAATGCTCAGTACTATTCAATAGTGTGAATTTCCTAATTTGATCCTTTATATTGAACTTCTTGGCTGTGTTTTGTGCTGAGAAGGGTCCATGAAGCTTTTGATTTGTAGCACTGACTGACATGAGCCCAGCTTGGCTGTGGTGAGGCACAGCTGGACCAAGGTTAATGTTAATTTGAGCAGGGCTCTTTGGTAGCTTTTTAAAACTCTCAGGTATCTGTCAGAAGCAGAAACCTCAGAAATGTTGGTTAATGAATGGAATCACAACTTTGACTTGTTTTTTAAACTTTTTTTCTTATAGTTTCAAAAAAAATTCTTAATTTTGTATATTTTCACTTTGATTATATATAGCTGGTTATTGTAAGTATATTTTAAAAAATTCTGTTCTGTTTTGTTCTGTTCTATAAGAATAATTTTATTACTGGCCATACTGGGCTGTATCAGTACTTGTAACAGAAATTTGGTGAATAATCTCTCAAACAAAAAATAGAAATTCATCTCTGTTGGAAGCAGATATTTTCCTTCTTCAAATATTATTTGTGGCCAGACTTTTGTGCTTTGCTCTTTCGATGGAGGAGTGCAGGGGAATTCTTCTCTTGTGGTGACAAGAACACTTGCTTTTGCTACATTGAAGAATTAAATGGAGACTCAGTTAATGGTCATTTATTGGCAATGATCAAGAGGCTCCTGCAGAGATGAATATGGAGCCCATTTTATGGAACTCTAATGCACTCTGAGTGCACCCTGTGCTTCTTTTGGCCTGGGAATAAATTAAGTTTTTCCCTGTGATGATTGAAACACAAGTTTACCAGAACTTTAAAGTAGAATTATAGACTTTTTTCCCTTGATGTTGAGAAACAGAAACTACTGAAATGTCTGGGGTTCTAAGCAAGAGGAATAGAAGTAGACCACAGAAACTGAAAATAGATTAAAGATTAAATTGAGACTCCATGGAAATCATCCTCCCAATGTTGTGCCCTTTTCAGAATGGACCCTTTCTTCCAGTGCAGTTGTTTTGGGTCAGTAAATTTCTATAGTTTTCTCTTTTGCTTTTCCTGAGAGGTTTCCATGAAGTTTTCCCTTTGCTGTGCCCATGGAGGGGGGTTTGAACAAAATGATCTCCAAGGTCCCTAAACCATTCCATGATCCTGTGCTAGGTATAAAATCAATAATGCAGCTGGCAACCATTCTGTTTGGACCATATAGACAGAATATAAATCATTCATGGGTTTTTGCACCATCAATATTCCATTCCTTATTTTTTGAGGAATGAACATTGAATAATTTGTAATATACCTCATGTCCTGCTGAACTGGAGTCCATGGGAAGGGCTTGCATAATTCCTTCCTCCTGGAGAAACTGCAGTCCTTTTCCACCTGGATTTGTTGCTGGCTTTGTCACTTGGGTGCAGATCAGTGGGACCTGGGAGTGCTCTCAGAATTCCTTTTCGAGTTGATGTTACAGGAAAACTGTGTGGAATTTGTTGGAAGTGACACAGGCACTGCTCAGCAAGCTCAGGGGTGCAGCCCATGCCAGGTGAATGTCAGGAAAATTGCAAAAGGCCCCAAGGAGATTACTGAAAAATTGATTGCAAATTGGCAGGCAGGCACAGCAGCCACTGCTGCAGAGGAGTCTATGATTTGTTTATGTTTACCTAATCATAATTTAATCTTTCTGCTGTTAACACTTAATGCTAAACTGGTTTCCTGAGATCATCAATTCCAAGTATTTTGAAGAAGGTTACAAGAGATTAAGTGATAGCAGCAGTAAGAGGAAACACAACTGGGCTCTACCACACACTCCAGACTTTGGAACAGAGTTGTCACATGCAAGATATTAATTATTGGTTTAAATTAAAATGCTGCTTTGTCTTCAAAAAGAATAAATATTGGTTCCTAAATTCATTTTCTAGTTTTCATTTACCTTTGTTACTCTGGTTCAGAGGTTTCCTTGAAGCTTGCTTGGCTGCTTGGCTTGGCTGAATACAGAGATATAGCTCACGTTTGTGTTTCTCTGCATCTGATTTTTCATTTCCATAAAATGAAATATTTTCCTAATGAGATTTCTATCCTGCCAGCTGTAGTGTGTCCCAAGGAGAATGCCAAAGGAATGAGTCTGGGGAGACCAACCCTGTTCTGTAAATAGAATAGGAAAGACAGACTGTAGTAGATTCTGCTCTTTCTTAAAAGAAATAAATAAAGGTGAGGGAGGCAAGAAGGGGTTTGTATCTTGCTACTAAATTCAGGTTTTCCCTTCTGGTTTTTAAAAATCTAATACTTTAATTTACTGCTATTGTGATAATTTCAGCTCTATGCTGAAACAAAGATGTTAAATTCCAACAGGAAGAATATGTCTTTTTCCAAAGATATTTGAAGAACAGTGAAGGACCAAGAAAAGAAGAAATCCCAAATTAGCAAATCTCAGTAATACACATTTTCAGTATTAATTCCCTGGGAATCAGAATGAAGATTAATATCAGCTGTTACTTCTGGCTTGCCACTTACCCAGCTTCCAGCTCGCTTAAATTCCCAAATACTGAGCGTTCTGAGCTTTTCCAGGTGCCTGTGGCTATTGAGTACAGGATGAACAGCACATGAGTAGTGATAGAACCACTATTTTAAATTGTTGCCCATATCCATTACATGAGAAGTTTTTTTTCTTGTAAATGTGTGAATGATGCTACACCAGTTGAGAGGACACCTGCTGCTTGCAGGATGTTTGGATACATCACACGGATTTCTGTTCTGCACTGGTTTGTTTCCATGGACTGGTGCCTAACTTGGAAATTCAAGCTCAGTATTTGCAAACAGTGCTGGGAAGTTTTTCATCGTTTATGTCTCCAGTGGCAAAAATAACTTGGAAGGAATGGGTGATGGTTTGAATTTGGTTAATTGCTCTATTAAAGGAGGAGCTGCTTTCTGAAAGGCGTGCACAGGGGTGTTTGCTGAATGTATAGATAATATACCTACTGATAAAGTTCTGTTCATCTGTGCCAGAGAGGTGAACAGAACTCACTGATTCTGCTTTACTACCTCTGACCTATATTGCTCTCAAGATTTCAATATTTGCTGTGTAATAGCACGAATAAGTGTATGTTGTCCTTTGGCCTGACTGAGCTGTTCCAGCTCCAGTTTGGCAGCTCTGCTCTCCCCCACTCATAGCAGTGGGAGTGTGTTCAAGGAGCAGAACTGGTGCTCAGTGTACAAGATGTCTTTCATGTCGATATTCACAGTTTCTTTGTTATCAGGAAGGGCTGCTTGGAATTAAGACTGGGATTATGTACAATGCTAGGTGTCTGGAAGAAGAAAGCACCTCCCAGTTGGGAACCCAGAAAACATGAGCTTATTTAGTTCAATTCAGTGTGACTGAGGAAGGGAGGGTGGCCAGGGCTGGGTGGCAGACCCAGAGTTCCAGCTGTGTCTGTGGGGTGCTGAGAGCTGGGGAATGAAGTTGTTCGACTAGTGGAGAGCCAGGAATTGGCACTTTTCCTCTGGAGCCAGCAGAAATCACTGTTCCAGCCCTGCATCCGATGTCTCAGCTCTGTATCAGAGACTGAAAGTGTGAGGTGTCACCTCAGGTGTCCCACTTGTGGCATGGGCTGTGCAACTGTGCTGTACCCAAGATATTTTAAAAGCTCCACGCTGCGTTCTGATACTGATATGATAAAAAAAGAAAAGGAGGAGAGCAGGGAGATGGAATCTAATTCTAAAGTAATTAAAGTTGTTAAAACCTGCTGCAGTAGAAGGATAAGATGTTCCTCTCTCTCTTAGTCAGCATTCCCCCTGGCTCTGGCAGGAGTGTGTTTGTCCTGCTGTTACCAGCAGCTGGACTGGACTCGATTTGACTCTGTTTGCATGATTCCCAGGAATCCTGGGCAATGGAGTGCCTGCTGTCCTGGTTCCAGACATGGATGTTCTGGATCCATGCATGGATCCAGACTGTCAGGCTACTCTGGGAGTGAGATAAATGCTGCATGGATTTATTCATCATTTGCACATCTCCCTGGAAAATCCTGGACACATGTGGGAAATTAAGTCTTCCTCAAGTTTGATCTGTTTGCACGAATAAGAGACATTTGTATCAAGAATCAAAAAATCAAGCTGTAGTTGGTGTGAATTTGGGTTAAATCATCCTGCTGATGACATCAGAGGTCTGCATCATGCCCACATACCTAGAAAATATGGAATTTGCTTTTAGTAATACAGAAATAATGTGGATTAGTCACTGTGATGGTACGTGATCCAGAGCAGATTTGGCTGCAGTAGAAATGCTGGGGAAGGGAAGGAGAGCCATGCACTGCAAAGAGAAAGACAGCAAAAGGGCATGAGAAACAAGTACTTAAATATGGATTCTTTTCTTGGTTATAGCTCGTATCTTTGATAATCTGTTGCCCCTAAATGTCTTAAGTACTGGAGTTACATGAAAATTCCTTGTGGAAATGAAAATTGTCCAGTACAAAGGACCTTGGTGGTTTGGGTATGTTTGGTTTTGTCTCTTTTTTTTCTTTGGCCTGAAAATTAGCTGAATGCTAAACCAGGTAGAAAATGCATTTTTCCAACTACATAATGATAAAACATCTGAAGTAGAAAACTTGCTAAATATGAGAGGTTTAGGTGTCTACTTAAATGTTTTTTGTTGTTTTGGTTTGAATAATATTTCTTAGTTATTGCCATGGATTGGCTTCTCTCATTTAATGGTGCAGTGTCTCACTGGTTTTCACACTGACTAAAAGAATTACAGCTAGATTAGGCACTCTTTAATCTTAAGTAATTAAATTATGAATTGATTACACAACAAAAGATGTGTAGATGTCCCCTAGGATAGATTGATAATGAATATCTGAATACTTAACACTAAGAATGCATTAGGCTTTTTCCTTTGAAAGATAAGAAAAGAGTATAGGTTACTGTAAAAGGGAATTTAAATAAGTGTAGTCTGTTCACACTGAAGCAATTTCAAGACCACTTTAATGACTGAAAGTATTAAACATACTTAAATTCATATATTGAAGAATGGCAAATGAGTATGATTTCATTTATTGTATAGAGTGGAATTAGTTGTGCTAAGTGGACAAAAGGCAAGTTCCATTGAGATTAAAATAGATCTGAGTTGAAAAGGAATAACGTGTGAGAAACAAGCTGGGCTGTGCTTTGTAAAGCCACACCCCAGTGTGTCTGTTCCTGAGCAGGCTGCTTCTCCCCACATGCCAGGGTTCCATTTTCCTCCTTGGTGTTCCTCCTCTCCCCTTCATGTCCCAGGAAGAGTTTTCCTTGTAGAGAAATAACCTGAGTACCCTGTGTGCCACTGAGCTCTCGAGGCAGGCAGTGAAAGTGGAAACCTGCCCGAGCACTCCTGCCTCAAGGCAGGCAATTATTTTATTGTGTGGTCCCTCCCTGTTCCGAGAAGAGGAACCATGGCAGGACCCCAAGGCCAGGGCCAGGAGGAACACTTCTGACGCTTGCAGGAATATATCTGAGCGTGGCATCCACGGCTGCAAAGGACAGGCTAATCCAGCCTGCTCCTGTGAGGAATGGCTGCTAGGGCTGAAGGATGCCAGGCGAGAGTTTCTACACAAAACTTAAGACGGGAGAGCTGGAGGGAGTGACAAGAAAGATTTTCCTCTGTGCAGCAGGACTGCTGGAAAATTGAAAGTTATTTTTCCAGACATGTCTCAAGCAGTTTGGGTCAAAATACTCATTGGTGTAAGGCCATTAGACTACAGAAGAGTTACCCTGGGTTAAACTTGTCCTCAGTGTATCTGAGGCAGGGGAGGCATTCTAGCTTTGAAGAAAGCAAGCTAGAGATTTATTCTCTTTTAAGTATCTCCTCCTACACTGTTGTACCTTTTTCTCTGCCTTAAAACTTTTTGCCAGCAAGCCCCTGGTTTTGACAACCATCTGTCAGCCCTCTGAGATAAAAGAACAGAATTGCTGAAGGCTTCACCGAGGAGCGCTGTGCAAAGCCTGAAAAGAATTGTCCACTTTTAAGCTGCCCTACATTTAATTATATGGTTGGAGCTTTTAAGTGGGCTCTGGGATTTGAGATGGGATGAAGCCTGCAATTTCTGTAATAGCTTTGAGGATGTGAGTGCTGTGACCTCCTGTTTATTCAGGATTGATGTTGCGTGCCTGGCACTGCCCAACTGCACAGGCTCACACAGCAGAATGCACAACGACACAAAAGGCATGAGTTGACAGCTTGAGATAAGCTTAAACCCTTTGCAAATGCAGTAATTATAATATATGTGCTAATAAGAGTGCCTAGAGCTTTTATTTCATACTCTGGTTGTTGCTGCAGCACAGCTGAGTGAGGGTTGTTAAAATGCTGTGAGCTTTGGACATTGGTCAGCTGTTGCTGAAACACCCCCAAACACCCAAAATGGTTCAGGGGCTGAGTTAGTTACTGGAATTTCTCAGTCCAGGGAGGCCTGAAATGAGGAGTCTATTCCAGATTAATATCAGGATAAGTGGGGCTCTTTGGCAATAGTGGAGTTTGCTGAAATGACATATTTTCTTGTAAAGACAGTGTCTACTACCTTCAGAGGCTGAACTAATTTAATACTTGAATGCACTGAAGGAATAAGATTCTTGATACTACAGAGGCATTGCAGCTTGAGTTTTTGCCATAGATCTAAATTGTTACAGAGATTGCTCTTGGTTCCTGGCTGCATGTCCTGGTCTGTAGAGCAAGGGGTGCTGTCAGGGGCCCTTTGCTGTCACCTGCAACAGGAGCAGCACCTCCAACACCGACCCAGGCAGCAGGACATGGGCAAGTCTAAAGCATTTTTAGGTGCTGAGAAACTTCCTTTTCCATGTTGGCTACATGCATGGATCCCAGATTTAAAATTACCTGGCAGGTACAGAGAACACTGAAAGCAAAATCTTTTGTCTATTAATAGCATATTTGTGCATTTAATTCTCTTTTCTCCTGCCTATCACCAAGCCACACAGGGCTGTCAGGCAAAAACAAATGCCTGTTTTCACAAACAGAAATAGTTTTCCAAACCTTTCTGAATACTCTCAATATTGTTTGCCTCACTTAACGGGGGAATGAAAAATGCAATGTGAGAGAAAATGTGACTGAATTTGGGAACGAGATGTGGGACTTCAGCTTCTTCACTGCCTGATAACAAGTTCAATGCTTCATATCAGCTTCTTGCTGGCACAAGAACTGAATTTGTATTTAAGGACACAGCCAGCTTAAAACATGAAAATTGAAGTTATTTTTCAGTGATCAACCTTTCTTTGAGCAAACCTGTGCACAGAGGAGTTCTCTCAGTTCTGTCAGACCCAGTGGTTGAAAATAACTACTTAGAAAGAAATACTTTAATAATTAAATAGTCAACATTGTTTGGGGTAGAAATAGTGATTACAATAGCATCCTCTCTGTGCCTGGGCCACTTGCCAATGAGACTCTCACATGAAAATTGATGAGTAAGCAGCAAGTTTAATATTACAACTTTCATTGCTTTGCTGGGAGCAGCACTGCTTCCACTGGAAAATATAGGAGAAATGCATTATCTTCCTGCAATTTATTTATAAAGGGAACAAGTTCAGAATTAGACTTTTTATTTTATTTTATTTTCTGTTTCTGATTTGCCATTATCAGGGATGCATTCTCTGCTTTTTGAGTAAGATGATTCTCTGCTTTTTTTTAAACTTGTAGTTGTATGAATAGTACTGACCTTATTTTTCTGATTTGGACTCCGTGGACTGTCAGAAGACTATTTTCCTTTTCTGTCCTTCAAAATAAAAAGGAGGAAAAGCAGTAACCCCCTGGACACTGATGTGGTGAGCCTCATGGAAGCTTTGGCCCCGTGTTTACAGAAGCGTAATGTTTGCTATGCTGCTGAATGCAGGGGCCACTTGTTCCCTCACCCCCCCTTTATGTAAGTTTCAATGTGACCAGAATCAGCTCTGTATAACAAGATGCTCTCCCAGTTTGTAGGACTCCCTAAAAATGGCACTGAATCCTCACTGAGCTAAAGGGAATGCTAGAGATTAAAGATAATCAGCATCAGCACAACTTCTTTATTTCATCCCTGGGTCCTGGTTTCAGGAAGATTGTCCTCTCCTTCACCCAGAGGTCATGCCCTGCCTAGGAGACAGCAGCATTCCCAGCTGCAGGAAGCATGCATCCAGCTCCTTCAGCACCTGGAGTGGTTGTGCAGCACAGGAGCTGTGGGAAGATTGGGTAGAAAATCCTTCCTGAGCTCCATTCCCACCACCACAGGCAGAATCCCGCCCTGGGCATTTGGGCAGAGCACCCTGTCAGCAGCTGAGAGCTGCTCAAAAGTTTAAAAAAGGCAAGAAAAAAAAAACAAAGTCCTGATAAAGCAGGATGGTATTTTTGCAATGGGACAGTGTTATGTGATGTTCCAGTCTCAGACCAGGAAAGGAAAACATCCCTCCTACAGTCTGTTCTGGTGCTGTGTTTGATTGCAGCCTAGACAAGGAGCACAGCTTCTTGCCTCGGGTGCTGGTGAGATGTGTGGTATTTATCATGAAATTCATGCTTTCTAGAGGTGTAAACACTGAAACTGCTTTGAATCAGTTTGCTCCATATGAGAAATGGGAGTTACAGCACACTTCAGGTTGGTGTGAGGGCAGAGGGGGTAGGCTGTAGCTGCTGGAAGCACACTCGAGTTTGTCATCTTAGTCAAAGGGAAATACATGACGCTTTCACAGAAGGCATTGTGTGGTGCTCCAGCAGATCCATTCATGTCCAAATGTCCATTGTCAGGCTGGAAATAACACCAGGAGAGCAGCATTTCTTCCTGCACTGAGAATGTTGCATTTTAGAGCTGCCTGTGGAGCGTGAGGGAAAAGATGATGCTGCACTGGGAGGCTTGGGAGGCAACCTTACAGACTTCCACAGCTGCGGGAGGTTCAAGGGAAGGGAGGAGGGCAAAAGCAGCAAGGTAGGCAAAGGCAGCTGTTTGCTGCAGGGAGGGGAGGCTGGAACCAAATGCAGAACATTTTGACATATGCAGGGTCATGACGAGCCATTGTGCCATTGCCGACTCCTCCCAGAGTGCTCTTTAACCTTTGGAACTGCAGCGTTTTCCTCGTAACCCACCTGTGATACTGCTGTGAAACCACGCACAACGTACCCAAACTCTGTGCCCTCCACTAAAGCTTGGGTGCTCCTGCCATAGCCTGCTGCCAATAACATCCCCCCTGCCTCCCTCCAGGCTTCTCCCCGCTGCCGGGCCGAGCTCCGGGCACCTGCAGGGTCCAGGGCAGGATTATACGAAACCAGAGCTTAGCCGTGGACACAGGTCATGTGTGAGTCAATCACTTCATTCTAATATGGGGTTCTCAGAAGCTGCAAGCATAGATTTGTATTTTTACTTCTGTCTGGCCTTAATTTGACATTTAGGAGCTCTAATTTTGCAAGAATCTTTCCTTAAACATCATCAGTGCTGCCTCCTTTCCCCGCTACGTGACCAGAGATAACAAATTGGCTCAACCAATCAACTGAGCCATGCTGGACATTGCTGATGCTTTTTTCTTGAGGGGCATCAGGTGTAATTGGCCAGAAAAGGGAGTAAATCCCTTTACACCTTCACCTCTGGCTTGAATGAACTCAAAACCTGGGGAAAAACCATTAATCTTTGGTGTGTGGTGGGGCAGGAAGGGAATTTGAGAGGAGTTGAGCAGAGTGGGGTGGTACAGAATCCATTAAGCCTGGACAAGGGGGCCTGTAAGGGGTTTTTCCCTACAAAGCCGGGCTGCTTTGTTTAATATACACTGTGCAAGTGAAAGGGAGATCCCTGATAAGGAAGAGAAGGAATAATTGCTGTTGTCATACTAAAAGAACTTTGTGAGGACTTTTATTAAATCCTTATGAATTCCAGTTATAGCAGCATCTTTCACAAGTTAAATTTTTAATTTCTGAGCTATCTCATTTTGTTTTTTTAACACTGGAGAACATTCCATCTTAAATAAATGCACTGGTCCAGAAATAATAGCAGGGAAAGGACAAAAAAAGCAGTACATTTTTCACTCAGACTTGTGCAAAAAAATCCCTGCGACATTTATTTGATGATTTAAACCAGTAAATGAAGTCTTTTATTTGCTGTTTATTTGCCTTAAATAGCTGAACTTATAATTATTGGGTACCTGTGATGACACAAAGCTACAACTATAACATAAACCAGGGGATGTGCAGTACTGATTTCTAACAAATACCCATAGGAAAGCATCAATTAACTCAAATGAGGCCATTTTCACTGAAATGTAGATATGGATAAATAATGCATGGAAACAAAGTCTGTTTGATGAAATTCTCCAAGAAGTTATTCCTGGAGCTTGCATTTGTATTGTCTTTATCTGTGCCATGCAGGCTGAGCCCCTGCCCGTTGTGTCCTGCTGTAGATGCTCTGTCAGGGGTGGCAGAAGTCCCTGTGTCACATCACTCTGCTCACAGAAATGGCTAAAACCCACCCACAATTCCAGCAGCTGCTGCGCTGTTTCTGCTGCCATCGTGGCTCTTTGGTGATGGCATAAAAGCAGTGGTGTCCCCTCAAGTCTCCCCAAAATGAGTTCAGTGGCAGCACTTCATTGATTGTTGTGGAAAAATCTGTGTCAATAAAAATTAACAGTTCACTTGTTCTCTGGGTGTCACATATTAAGGATTCATTCAGCTCTATTTTGAGCATCCTACTGAAATAATGTCACAGTAATATTTGCCTGTTTAAGGGTTTATGTGCATATCAGAGAGGGTATGTGAGGGGGTGTGCAGCTCAGCAGCAGAAATATAATGATACAAAAATCAGATTTTGCTCCAAAAGTTTGTTTTAGTAGGTTTACTGCTACCTCTGTAGGGTTCAGCTATATTTGAAATGAATTTATGGTGGTGGGGGTTCTATTTAATGTAATAATTAAAACCTGCCCAATGCTTTTTCCTGTGTAATGTGTAAGCTCGGGACTTTTTAAAGCCTTTTTCCTTTTAAGTCTAAGTCTTTTTCCTCTGACAGAGTGGAATGGCACTGCGAAGAAATCAGCCAGAGATTGTGAAAGTACAGCCAGTTTATCTTAGTCCTGGTGGTGTTCTTGGCCATGTCCCTGCCTTGGGGGCAGCGCAGATTCCCCACGGCAGAGAGGATGCTGCTGCCTGGGGAATCCTGTGCTCCACAAGTTTTTCCAGATATGTTTTTCTCTCCTTCTCACTTCTTCAGCTGGCATTTACAATGTGGACCATATTTTGTTGCTCACAGGGATTTTTACAAAGGGTTTTTCGCAAAGGGGTTTTCCAGCACTGACAGGACAGTTCTCTGCATTGCTGGTGGATGATAAAATGCTGCTTGAGGGGGTCAGAGTTTGTGCTGTGTGATTTACCCTTCCTGCTTGGGACGGCCCTGAGTGGGAGCAATTAAGGGCTTTGTCTCACTCACTGTGGGTGCCTGTGTCCCATGGAGAAGATGCTTCTTCATCCAGGAGAAATGTCAGAAATAAAGATGGTTTCAGTCACTGCCAACCTTAGTCCCACCCATAATCTCAGCTGAGCCTACAGTGTTTGCAGGAGGAATTGTTTTCCTGGCTTGGTGTGCTGCTCCTGCTTTCAGGGGACATGAGAAGCAGGATAAGTAAGATTTTTCTGGTAAAAATCATCCACTGCAACAGAAATATTTGTTTTTCAATATTTCAATTTTTCAAAGATTCTGATACGGGTTTTTGTGGTTTAACAGATAAATCAACTCCTTGTGTGTTCGCATTTTGGATTTTTGTTTAATTTTAGGCAGAGAGTAGAAACAAATTGTTTTTGAAATTCTATTAAATCATTGGACTTTTTAGTTTGCTAAATATAAAGTTACATGGTTAACCATGTATTTTTTTCAAATCTAAAATTTGGGATTAACTGGTTACAATTTTTTCTGTTATATAAATATTTTAGCTTCTCTCAGGGCAAATTCCATGTTTACTTGAATATCAATCAGTGTTAGAGGGAATTAATTCAATTCATATAATGATTGCACTGATTGTTACTTAGGAAATTTAAAATCAGAATTTGTATAAAATTATTTGATTGCAATCTTCAGAACATGAGGTTCCCTTTGAACTCAATCTCAGTTCTTAAATATCTGTTCCATGATAATACAGTCAGCAATTTTTTCTACTGGGAGCTTTATTCATCTTGGCTCTATCTGTATTCAGTTAATGATAGATTTTAAGTTTAATAAAAACCACCAACAACTGAATTTCTGTGTCCAAAGGGACACTGCTGCCAAGAGTTTTGAAACTGTGACATTGCATTATTTAATTTTTCCTTAGAAATTAATATTGAGAAAGAGTAGCCAGGTATATCCTGATTTAATTCTAAATTTTTCACCTATAGAATGAAAATTTTGCTCATTCCTTTTGAAGGCTGCTAATATTTTTAACGTTTTAATAAAACCAGTTTGCTTTTCCTGAAATCTCATGGCAAATACCAGGTTTTAGGTTTTTGGTTTACAAATGCTCTTTGAGCATGGTAATAATTCAAATATCAGAACTGCTGTTCTGCTCTTGCAGGGGATGTTTACCTGTCGTCTGCTCTTTGGAGCTGTGCTGGAGGAACAGCTGCCTGGTCATCCAACAGGACAGGATCCAAAGAGGAGAAAGCCAGACAAAATATCTTACTTATGAATTCTGGTTTAATAAATGTGCTTTCTATGAATGATTCATGGATTTTATGATTACATAAAATTATTTTTCAACAGCTCATGCTTCATTTCATCAAGAATTTCAATCAATGCCAACTGATTAATTATCATTCTCCTAGTAGCCTTTTGTCTTATAAACAGTTCTAATGAGCATGTTCAGTCTTGGCATGTATAAATGTCAGCCATGTACTAATAAAACACTCCTGGAACTGGGTGCTGGAGGCGGTCATGCTTTAGGTCTGTTTCTGCGGAGACAAACCCCCAGTGTCTTCCCCTTGGCTTGCCCTTTCCATCCAAGATAAAAGCTGCAGTTGAGCAGCAAAGGCCAAATTTCTTCATTCAAGAATTCCTTTGTGCCATGGTGAAGTATTGTCAATTCCACTGTCTTGACCTTTGATTTTTCATCTTTTGCACAATACGTTCAGGAAACTTTTTGGAGTGGCTTTCCCCACCCTGTTCTGGGTGTTCATTTCCCTCCCCACTCTGCCAAACCCCAGATCCCCATAAGCCAAAGGGAGCCTCTGGCAGAGCCTCGTCTGTGTGGCAGATGAGGCTGATGCTGGTGCCCTTTTTGGGTTTAATTCTGAAACATCTGCACCCAGAAGCTTTCCAGAGCAGGGCTGGATATTGCAGAGCTGCCTCATGGCTCCAGGCACGCTGCTCTTGCCTACCTTGGAACAGATGGTTCATTTAAGCACTGGCAGATTACCTCAGCTAATTGCTTGAGACCTCCCATTTTTCCACTTTATTTGGGTAAGAAGTGGGCAGCCCTGCCTGCACAGATATGTGAACATATGAATGGTAAATAAAACCAGAATGGGAAATGTGAAACTGCCCTTAATTGTGTGAGTGGGTTCCTTGAATTCTCACCAAATGAATTAAGGAAAAACAATAAGGATTGTCTGGATTGGCATGTGGGGAACTGGTTGCATTTGTAGCCTTGCCAGCTGTGTGTTCCACCAGAGCCTTCCTGCCGTCTTACAGTTCCCTCCTCTCTTGTGGGAGAGGAGGATACAGATGGAGTGATGATTCCCCAGAAAGGCCTTCCAGACTCTGGTGTGTTGTCTTTCAGCACTGGATTTTCTGTGTGGCTGTGTTTAAAGGCACTTGACAGATTTTTGGTTTGCTAATTTAATGGATTTTTGGATATGTTTTTTTGTAACATTCCTAAAATCCAGGGGCACAATATGCCACTTAACTTCTGTGTGAGGAAGCGAGATATTTGTGTTAATTCTGGATAAACATTCACACGTACACATGTACTTGTAGTTGTTTTGCAAAACCCTGAAACTCCCCCACCTTCCATTGGTCTTGTTGCTCTTCTCTGCACCTTTCTGTGTGTCCAGGGAATCCACAGTCTTTTGGGGATGGAGGAACAAAACCATTAACAGCTGTTGGGATGTGACTGCACATGGATATTCAATAGGTTTTTCCCTTATAATTTCTAAGGCTTTGCTTTCTCTTTTTGTCCTTCTGGAACTTTGAATATGGATCTGTTTGAATGCCAAGGGTTTTTTGCACATTCAGGGGGGACTGGGAGGGCTTTCTGCAATTTCATGCCCACTAGTCTTGGTGACTTCTCAGGAAATTCTCAAGAGCTCTGCTCCCCATCCAGTCCTTTTTCCTGATTCCTGGGAGTGTTGCTGACTGGCACAGTCTGCTGTGGTGCTCTTTCTCCCACTGGAAAAATCTATCCCCTTATCCCTGTCCTGGGAACTCTTCCTTGTCCCATGGCAGCTTGGTATGAGGGACTTCGGGGATGCATGGCTGAATGCTTTGGGAATTGTCAAAGTAATCTGCTCCATCTCCATTTCAGCCTTTCAGGGTGTGCTTGGTGTGTGATCCCAGCCCGTCCCTTTGCCCCAGCTGTGCTGTCCCTGCTGAGGGGTTGCACTGGTGAGGCTGCTGTGACAGTGCAATTGATTTAAAACTGAATCACCACGTGAACACCTCTCAACACAAAGTTAATTTTCCCCTTTTTTATCCTAAGACAGGCTTACAGCAGAGGGAAATGCCATTGCCCAGGGAGTTTGTTTGCTGAGTTTAGCCTTTATTTTGATTATGGGAAATTTTTTTTCTGACCATGTAAGCCATCATAGATCAGGCTGAAGTGTGCAGATGTGCTGTGGTTGCTACACAGAGAAGTCTGGTTAGTGTTGCACCTGACCAACTTAGAGTTTCCAGTTAATGAATTATAATCAAGTTAAAACCATCTTTTTCACAGATCTGGCATGAACTTAATTTTTCTGGTGTTTTTGTTGTACTGTTTGATTGCTGTGGCGCTATGGAAAGCCCAAGGCTGTGCCATACAAGCAGCAACTTGGGAAGGTGAGTGAGAAACACTGTCTGGTGTATCCTGTGCCTTTTAAATTCTAAATGCATACTCCAAATTTACAGTGCAAGGGAGATGGAGAGAGAAACCAGGTCCAAGAGAGTAAAATTTGAAAATTACAAATAAATTATTTGCTGTGAAATTCTGTGCGGAAAAAAGTCTTTCTTTTTTTCTTAGGCATAGCTGGTACGCGTGGGTATTCCTAGCCCACTAGCATTAGCAAACAGATGTATTTACACAGTAAATGTAATATTTCAGCCCTCAGAGCACTGCAGAGAGCCTTTGAAAGGCATTTTTCATGTAGCAGGGTCATTGAATGTTTAAGTTCTGTGCAAAGATGAAGTCCAGTCTATTGCCTAAAAGGAAGAGAGAGGAATAATATTATATGAGGCTTCCGTGGATTGTTTGTTGACTCTCTATCTCTCTGACTGTTGAGCATAAACAGGTTTGAAATACCTGTTCCTGTATCCTGCTCCCCTCTCCTGGGGGAGCAGGGCTGTTTCAGGGAGCCCCTCGGCGCTGCGGCGCTGGACGGAGCCCAGGGTTAGGAAAACATCAGGGTGCCAGGACAGGAATTCCTCTTACCAGCAATCTGTCCACACCAAGCATGGAATAGGAATAACAAATCTTTGTTTAGAATCTAACAGGGGAAGAAGGAATAAGAGCCAGATAATATCTGTAAGTATTTTCAAGGAGCGTTTAGGAGGGCTACTGCTGTGAGGTAGGGCTAGCCAAGATAAACATTTCATTCCAGGGCAAATCACCTCTCACAATGGATACAAATATTAGGAACTCTGAAATAGGTGGTAATGTTGCTTCTCAGTTGAATTTCTGCTGTACTCTGTATTTCTTATCACCTGTATACATTAATAAAAATACACTCAGGGTTGGGAACTGTGAAGCATTTAAGTGTGATAAATGCTCTGTCTAGTGTCTAATAAGGATGATATCTAGCAGATAATATCACAATATTGAAATATATAACAGTATTGTAAAGCATGCAGTTGCAATCTTACAGGGCACAATAAAAGTACATTTTAATAGCAGCAGGGACATGACCAGAAATTCCAAAGAAACGCCTGATGAGAAACATCATTCTTCAGCTTTTCTCTTGAGTGGCTCTGTCTGAAGGCCAAAATAGCCCAATAGAAGGCCAAATAGTGTCAGATGGAAAAGGTGGGATCTGCATCTTTTGTTAAGGCTTCTTTAAACCTGTGTGAGGGGTTTGGAATCCAAACCTCTTCATTTGATGGAAAACTGAGGCTGTTCCTCAGTACATCTCCTTCACGATGGGGAAATGAAGAGCCTGGAAAAGTAATAAAAGAGCTGGGAGAAGGACTGAAATAAAGGCATGGCACTTTAGTATGAAACCTGAAATTGTTGCACACTCCCATAATAGCTCCAAAGCTATTGACAGGCAGCTAATCTGATTCTAACAAGCTGACATGGGGCCTGTGCTGAGGAATGCCCTTTACTGGGCCCACACGTGATTCCCCTGGGGAATATCTGTCTTTATGCTTGGGAATGAGCCTTAGCTTGAACCGTTCGAGAAAACTTTACCTGATGGACACTTTTATATGCAGACATATATTTAGGACCAAGCCAGAGGAAGAAATTACTTAATTTTTTAAAACATGTGCTTGTTGGGCTTTTTTAGAAACATGTCCCTGTTTTTTTCAGCAGAGGTTTGGAATTGCCAGGATTTAGCTTTGGCAACTCTTTGTGCTCCCCACTAAACCCTGATCTTCAGAATGTGGGAAAGAATTCCTCAAGAGCAGGATGGCCACTGCAAAGGCAGATTGTTGGGAAAAAAGGGAGGAATTTGTCTGCTGAATCTCAGGTCTCCAGTTTGGTGGGGGTTTTTTTGTGGTTTTTTTTTTGTTGTTTTTTTTTTTTTTCCAGATCAGCTTTCCTCCAACTCGNTTTTTTTTGTGTTTTTTTTTTTTTTTTTTTTTTTTTTTTTTTTATTTTTGTGTGTGTGTGTGTGTGTGTGTGTGTGTGTGTGTGTGTGTTTTAGAAGTTTTTGGGGTTCAAATCTGCCTTGAGACTTTTTAGGTATTAATATTACTGAAAGTTTCTGGTTTTCATGTAATTCTTGGTTTTCATGTACTTCTACTCACTGGGAAGTGCACGTTGCCCTTTTACTTGAGGTGTCTTGGATGGTCTGGTGCTCACTTTTGACTTTAATCTCTGTATTAGCACCTTTCTGACTCAGAGCATTCTCATAAAGATAAATTATTTGGAAAACCACAGAGTCCTACAGCGATGAGGTTCATTTACAAAGCAAATTCAGTATAGAGGAATAAATAAAACTGAGCAGGTAATAAGGAGAAATATAGAATAATTGCTTTTCAAAAGACTGTTATCATACCAGGAACCAAATTAGAAATGTTGAAGTAAAAATAATGCATACTGAAGCAAGTAATTAAGATTTTCAACATACATGGAAGAAAACAGAGAATAAGTTTTACTGACAGTGTTGAAAATAATTCTTCTTGAAAATTCTAAATACAAACCCCATGCTGGAAGGACTCTGCAATCCTAACTGATATTTAGGGGAGAGTATTTACATATATACATAAATTTTATTTTCTAATAGAGTTGTGCAGGGGACTATTTGTCCTTCCACTTCATATTCTGTGTCATTGGTTGAAATAAATTTCAAGAGACTGTTTTTTCATAAGTTTTATGGATTATAGAAAAAAGGAAGGACCCTATATACCAATTTTTTACTTGCTTCTTTGCATTCTAAAGAATAGCTTTGTACTGAAAGCTACATGATTTCTTATGGAGAAAATAGTACTGTAGGAATACAAAACAGAAAATTCCAGCATATTTAAAGTGTGCCTGAAGCTTCCAAACCCAACAGTGTATAAGGATTATACATTTATGAAGAAAGTTTAGATTTTCCCAACCATGCTGCTTACATTTTTGAAATGTACTGTAGCCCTGTGGCCCTTGCAGTGTCACAGGCCACATTTTTGCTGCTAACAGTCTTGATATTTTGATTAAATAAAACAATTCCAGTGGCTGTGCCTGAGTTTTGCATGTTATGAACCCAGATTTAAGCTATATATTATTCCTACTAAAGCCATGCTGCTGCTTGAATACTTATTCAATTTAAGCCCCTTTAACTGGATGTTCCTTGTTGCTTCTCAGCTGCTGAATTTCCACTCCAGCAGACGCTTCCTCCTTTGTAGATGTCACATTTCCTCATGTGCACCATGGTTTTAGTGTCTCTGGTAGCGTTCTCATCCTCAATAAAGCAGATCTGCAGATGAGCCTCCACAGGTACCATGAGTGACACGAAATTTCACACGGTACATTGTGAAATTTTATTGCTATTGGCAAATGACCCACGGGTGTATTGTAGCATAAACTAACATTGTCTGACTGGCTGGTAATGAGCTGATTAGTAATGCAAAATAATTGCAAACAGAATTGATATTGCACTCCTGTGAAAAACAGCAAAATCGATACGGTTCCACCTCTTGGGCTGGAGTAATTTTTCTCTTTTTCTGCTTATGTATTAAAATTGTAGAATTGACTCTCCCTAACCTGTTCTTTCTCAGTAGAAAAGCATTAAATCTGTGAGGTGAAAATAGGCTTAGGTGAACAATGATACTTAGTGATTTTGCAGTCTAGCTTGTGCACTGTATTGCATCATTCTTTTGTAGGGAATTAAATTCTTTAGTCTCTTCAAGTGTGGTCCACGTGTAAAAATGATTATTGGAATGTGGCAGTTACATTCTTTGGGAGAAGCAAAGCAGAATGGCATCCTCCTAATTCAGCTTCTGCCTTCTGGAGGAAGAAGAAAGAAGGAGGAAAAAGCAAGGGACTGAGGTTCTTACTTAAGTGGCATTTGCAAGACGGAATCAATTGAAAATTAACTTCAAGCTCCTGTCTCAGACAGATTTTAATGCATGTTTGAGCACCTTTAAACCCATGGACCAGCTTATAAATGAGCACAGAATTCCCCCTGAGGCACCCAGGTCTTGCTGGCATCGCATCCTTGGGCAGCTCACAGTGGCAGTGATGGGCTGAGGTCTTGAACCACTTTGCAAATATCAGAATAACCATCCTTTCAGCTGGGATACCCCGAACAGGGGAATTTTGATAAAATTCCTGCTTAGACTTGCAGAACAGGACTGGCCAATCCCCTCTGGCAGAGTGGTACTGGGGGAGAGGAATGGGATTCTCTCAGATCTCCCAGAGCCATAGTTTCAGAAATCTTCCAAAGACCATTAGTACTGTAGGAATTCATCACTCATAAGGAATGTATTTACACCCAAACTGATAAAATTCCATATTGCTATAGTGAGGAGGAAGGACCCAGGAAAGCAGAGGGACAAAGAAAGGACCATGTTGTTTGGATTTTTTAAATATTTTGAAAGTTTTGAAAGCATCATTCTAATCAGGTGAAGCAATTCAGTAACAATTTTGATTTGAAGACTGCTTTTCAAGGGTTTGAGCTCTTTCACAAGAGTGTTTACGAAATAATTCTCATGAAGTGTTTTAAGCCACTCTGTCATTCACACTTCAGGTGAGTGAGAAATAATATCTTCCCAGATTGCCTTCCCCTACCCAAACCAAGAATTTTTCCAGGTAATGATTTTATGTTCTCTGTTAAGGTTTATGTAATTCTGACCCACATTGGTTTAAGTGACTCATTGATTTCCTTATTTGTTAAACTTTTGTTGCCATTTTAAAATTATTTGGTCTTGTTTGAAATGGGAATGCAATTTCAAAGCATCAGTCCAAATGTTGCTCTAAGGAATTTCCTGGGCGATTTCACAGCTTGTGTGTGCACCAGGGAAAAGACTCAAAAAGCAAGCAACAAGTCCAGGGGGATTTTCATGTCAATTAATATTAACAAAGCACAAATGATATGGCCTGAAAGTTTTGGTGCATATATAAATTTGTATATTTCCCCATAAAATTATCCCAAATGTGTATAATTTACCTTAAAGGAATCACTTTGTGAGTGAAGATCATTTGAAGCACAGAATATCCTGAATTGGAATATCCACCAGGATCATGGATCCAGCCCCTGTCCCTGCCCAGACCCCCCAACAATCCCCCCGAGCATCCCTGGCAGCGCTGTCCGAGCGCTCCTGGAGATGCGGCAGCCTCGGGGCCGTGCCCATCCCTGGGAAGCCCGGGCAGTGCCAGCACCCTCTGGGGGAAGCAGAACCTTCCCCTGCTCTGCAGCCTGAGCCTGCCCTGGCCCAGCTCCAGCCGCTCCCTGGGTGCTGTCCCTGGCCCAGAGCAGAGATGCCCTAGTGGGTGGGGAGTTTGGCAAGTGATGTTTGTCTGGAAGGAGTTTGTGACAAGATGAATGGGCCCAGATGGCTCCTTGGGTGCTTGGATACCTTGCTGCCCCTTTCGTGGAGCTTGGCTGTGGCTGCTGTCATGCTTGGGATGATTTCCTCCCAGGCTGCGTACACAGTTACCTTTTCTTTCCCTCATTTGATTATTTCTCACTTGCATTCCCTCTCCCTTCTGCTGCTGTTTGCAGGCCAAGTACATTTCACAAAAAATACCATTCTCCATCAGAATGTGTGCAATTCCTAGGAAAAAATATTTCAGCTTAGGAAAAAAGGGAATTAGAGAACAATTCCATAAACAGCAACTGTAGCACCATCACCACCACAGCCTGCTAAGAGCTCCATTTATGAGTGCAATTAGGCATATGGATAGCTCAGGTTTTGTCATCAGCCCAGAATGGGACAACTTAGTGAGGCAGATTCAATCTAAATCTGTAACAGTAAAGCTGGTCTAAGATGTAACCTTGTAATATGCCTGGAGAACTTGTCGGAGAACTGCTTTGTTTGGCAACATTTGCTAATGAAAGGATGCAATTCCATGCAGCAGGGAAAAGGAGCCCTGACAGACACACCTGCCTGATGCAGGAGGTTGAATGCCTCACATTTATCAAAAATAACTGGGAGGAGTCAGGGCATAGGGGGATGGTGCTCTGCTCCCAGTTAAATCACTCTGAGGGGCCAAGCAAAAAAAAAGGGAGTAATTTTGTTTACAGGATGAGAACAGACTGAAACAGAGACACAGAAATAATGAATGAAGGAATTACATCAAAAATGATTTTGTATTCTGTGAATTTTGAGGTGTGTGACTACAGGTATTAAACTTTGGGTTCCACCAGGAGCAGATACTTGTGCCCCATTTGCAGCTGGGTAATTACAAACCTGCCCTCTGCTTAAAAGAGACGAAACCCCACCTTCTGTTGGAGCAAGATATAAAGCATTATTGTCCATGTGCTATCTTCAAATATAACCAAATCATTTTCTACTCGTTAACTTAATTTCCTGGTTTGTGTCTCCGTTTGTGGGGTTTCAGTGGCAGTGCCTTGTACCGCATTGCTGCTGGTGGGGGGCAGAAGGGGAATCACTGGGATTAGCATACTGGGCTAAAATATTTCTGTTTTCCCCTTGCTTCCCAGGCAATAATCATATTTAGCAACTTCTGTAACTGTACACCAGATTGTCAGGGAACAAACATCTATGGGGGTGGATCTCATAAAATTTTGCTGCTTGCTGAAGTAGAAAATGAGTATAATCAAGCATGGGACTGTCAAAGAGCAGCGCTCCCAGAGAGACAGGGGTTCGGTGCTTCTCTCCTGCACCATAAATCCAAGCCCTGCTGCTGTTTAGAAGCTCTATTTTCTGAGCAGCACCACTGAAACATCCCCAATTTTTGTCTGTAACTTTGTACTTTTGGAACTCTGCAGACCAAAGTTATAAATTCACTGAGTAGTAGCTGAATTTGGGCAATTGTCTCATTTCTGCTCTGGGTAATTTTATTTTTTCTTCTTGTCTATTTTCAATTCAAATAGAAAGTCATTCTCAAACTCAGAGTTCCACCAGATAAGGATTTGTAAGCAGTAATGGACCCATTTTACATATCAGTTGGACCCACAGACCAAGTGGATTACGAGAAGCATGCTAGCACCTTAGTACTGAACCATAGAGTTTATCATAGGAATTTTGTACTTAAATCCAGAGTAGAATGTTTTTTAAAAAGCAAATTGTTTCAGCATTTCCCCTGCGCTTTTCAGCTTTGCTCAGTTGGAATCTGTAGGAAATGAAACGCCCCTTGTTCCATGACAGTGGCATGCTTTCAGTGCTCTTTGAAGCCAACAGAGCTGCAGATGGTGATGGGACAGGTGAAGCAGTTTAATCACATTAATCAGTGCACAGACACACCCAAATATTCAGTATACAAAGATATTCTGAAATAGGGTTTTGCAATTATGTATAGAATCCAGAACAGTTTGGGCTGGAAGGGACCTCAAAGCCCATCCAGTGCCACCCCTGCCATGGGCAGGGACACCTTCCACTGTCCCAGGCTGCTCCAAGCCCCAGTGTCCAACCTGACCTTGGCCACTGCCAGGGACCCTGTGCCAGAGCCTGCCCACCCTCCCAGGGAACAACTCCTGCCCAACATCCATCCCTCTGGCAGTGGGAGCCATTCCCTGGGTCTTGGTGCTCTAGCCCTTGTCCCAAGCCCTTCTTCATCCCCGTTGTAGGATCCCTTCAGGCACTGGAAGAGTACAATGAGAGTTATCTTGCTTCCTTTTTCTGGACAAGTGAAACGTGTTTGGATTTGGGTGGTGAGAGGGTTTTTTAGACCTATTGTTTATAATTTGGAACTTTTTCATTTTCAAGTGTTTACAGAACTGAATGGCAGCATCGTCAAGGCAACGAATAGATTTGATTCATGGCAATAATGTGCTAATTTTTGTTGGCATCAATGAAATAATCACNATAGGTAAGCCTGCTTCAGCTGCAGAGAAGACAAAACTTAATTTTAAGTGGATTTTTTTTCTTGATTCATGTTGTCTGGAAGTCAGTTACCTTCATTTTTATTTTAACTTAAGGAACTAATTTGCCCACTGCCTTGGCTAAGAGTAGTTTTAACAGTGTTGCATAGTCTGGTCAATTTCAGCTTTTGACAAAGCCACTTTCTTCTTTTTTTAAGGATCTTGTTAATGGCCTTGTGATCATGCAGAGCTGCGTTGATACCACTGCTCCCTTTGAATAGCCCTGCTCTGCAAGTGGCTGCATTAACTTTAATGGAATGACTTGAGGAAAAAAAGTGCTGCTCACTTTGGGTAGTCTGCAGGATCCTGGTCTTTAGAAAGGACTGAAGTAAATGAGAAGAAAAAAAAAAACAACCCAAACTTTTTCCCTTTCATGTTTCTTATCTAGCTGAGCAGAATAAAAATAGGGATTTGGGGTTGTACACGATGCTGATGAAAAGTGAAATCTCGCCATTAATGTGTGAACATTTTTGCACACCTCCACAGTAGGGATTTTCCCTAATGCCTCTTGCATTAACAGCTGTGACAGGAATTCTGCTTCCAGCAGCTTCAAGTGGTTAAATCAATAATAGAAAGAGTTTAAAAATACTAATCCAGAGCTGCTATGTGAACATTCCCTGCCCAGCCTGCCGACTGTGTATGCAAACAGATAATGGTGAGCATCAATAATTTTCACTGCTGAATTTCTCCATATCTAAAACTTCAGCAAATCCCTCTCAGATGATTTTTCAGAGGGCAGAAGTAGAGTTAGACATGTGATGTGTAACCATATGCTAAGATGATGAAAGGAATTGAACCAGTCTGAATTGGCAGTGGATAATTTGACATATGCAGCTAGGCACTGACTAGGCCCAGCATTTCTGGGGTGTGAGTGCCTCTCATCATGCCAGAGAAACAGGAGCAGCTGAAATTTGGTAGGTGTGATGTCCTTGTCAGGGACTGGAGGTGGAATAGAACAATTTTCCCATCTCTTGTAATTAAAAATGTGTGTTAGTATATGGTTTTGACTTCTGAAATAGGGGTGGTTTGGGAGTAAATTGGGGAGATTATAAAGATCTAATAATTCCAGCAGCAGCACCAAGACTGTATCTGGTAGAAATAGTGCAGCTCTACTGCAGGTGGTGAGGACTGAGTGTGTTTGGTGTGGAAGAATCCCAATGTTCAGCTGGGATAAATACTGAGGGTGGTGAACCCTGTGGGTTTGGTGGCCTCAGAGAAGCCAAACCTGAGTTATGCTGGGCACACCTGTGGGGTTTGGGACAGCTGGGGAGAGAGTGCTGAGCAGTTTGGGTGAGAGTGCCTCATTCCAGGTCCCCTGATGCTCTGGGTCGATGTGTGGAGGTGGGGGCAGTCACTGAGGTGTGCACTGACCTGGCTCTGCTCCTGGCTGTGGAGTTGCAGGAAGGGTTTCACGAGCAGCCCAACAGCTTTGCAGGTGCATTTCTGCACTGGAAGGTGAACAGGCAGCCAGGCAGCCTAAATCAAAGTGTATCCAGTTTCCAAGCCAAGCTGAGGAAAACGTTTTTGAAAATGCAAAGGTTTTCACAGCGAGAAAAAGCCTGGAATGTGCCTTGGCAGCAATGATGAACTAAGGCCTCAAATCCCCATAGTGTAAGTCTGATTCTAAATTCCCAACTCCCATTTAGGGTTTTGAAACTTTCTGTGAGTTTGTAAAGTCTAACTAAGCCCGGCCCACCCCCAAGAACTTCCACTCCCCCCTCTAAAGACGTCCTGTTATTTGGGGACTAAACCAGGTGGACCTCACCCATGGCTCTGTGAACAAGGAGCACTCTACACAAAATCTCCTGTTCTTCAGTTGGAAGGTGCTCTGTAACCTCCCACTGCTACTCATTCCCTGCACATTATTTATGATTTTAGCTTTGAAAATAGTTTATCCCATAATTTACTTTGAGTCTATTCAGTCCACACTTTGATCTAAAAGATTAAGATGGCTGGGTTTTAGATGAGGTCCCTTGACAAAGATCACAGGGAATTCATGAGGGCATGGGGTATAAAAATAATTAGGGAGAATATCAATGTACAATACAAAAAGTTGAGCTTCTTTGCAGTAAACACCTCCCAGTAGGAAAATGAAAATGAATCTCAGTCCATGTATTCCCAGTGATTCTCTGCCATATTAAAACCCTAAATGTGAGTTAGAAATTTATAATCAGACTTGCACTGTAGGGATTTGAGGCATTAGCTCATCATTGCATCCAAGGCACATTCCAGGCTTTCTCTCACTGTGAAAAACCTTTGCATTTTCAAACAGACCAGGAGGCTGTCATATTTTGCCATTGCTTGTATCGCAAAAATATATTTTCATATTTATAAAAAACAGCAATTGGATTCTACAGAAAGAGAGTCCGTATATCATCCATCTCTTCTATCTGTTCTGCAGTCATGTGGGGCTTTCCTCTGTTCAAGGAATTAGTCAAGCATGTAATAAGCAGATCACTGACAGTTTAAAATGATTTTTCTGAAATGTTGCATCGTCAGTTGACTGGAGACAACTTTTTCCAGGGATTTCTTCCAAGTACAAAAGTGGCCTTTGACTTTGAAGCCAACATTGTGGTTTTTTTCCACCAAAATTAAACCACAGTAACTCATGGAGTAATGTGCTGCATTCGCGTGATGCTCGGTAGTGCTGTATTTTGTATTTGCTTTGAAACAGAATTGGGAAGACAATAGGGATTAACTCGCATGTGAGATTAAACCTTAACTCTTTGTATTTCCATCTGGGGCCGGTGTTTTCCAGTGTCTCAGCTGTGGGACCTGGAAATACCCCAGGAGAGGGGCGTGGTGCTGGGGAGGGCAAAGGGCAGCTGGGCAGTCCCTGTGTCTCTGTCCGTGTCCCCGTGTCCCCGTCCCTGTGTGTCTGTGCCTGTGTCCCTGTGTGCTTGTGTCCCTGCGTCCCTGTCCCTCTGTCTCTGTGTCTCTGTGTCCCCGTCCCTGTGTCCCTGTGTGCCTGTGTCCCTGTCCCTCTGTCTCTGTGTGCCTGTGTCCCCGTGTCCCCGTGCCTGTGTCCCCGTGCCTGTGTCCCCGTGCCTGTGTCCCCGT
>WAAG01008224.1:2700-18527 GCA_013390105.1 Tichodroma muraria | reverse complement strand
GGCGGGCGGGGGGGGGGGGGGGGGGGAGGGAATGGAGCGTCAGAGTGAAGAGACACAACAGCAAAAAACGTAAAGGGAAATTCTTTGATGTGTCTTATTTATCTCTGTTCTCTAGGAATAGAAATGCAGTGTCACTTATTTGAAGTATCTGGGTTATAAATATGTTTCTATAAGAATCTTAAACAAATGGGAAAACATAGTGGAAATTAAGCTGTTGACTGTAATAAAAGGCAAGTGAGAGTTTGTGGTGATTCCTGTGCGGGAGCTGACAGCAGAGCTGTCTGCACACAATGTGCCTGTGCTGCCTACGGGGTATGCAGAGAGATGCTCCTGCATGTAATCTTAGCAGAAAACGGTGTAAATAAAGATATATTGCTTCTAGTTCAGACTTGTAATTAGTTCTATGATTAAGGGGAGAGATCTAGGATCTTTTTTCTTTGGTTTGCTGCCATTTTCAATGGGGTTTTTTGTTGTTTGTTTGTTTGTTTGTTTGTTGGTTGTTTTTCCCCGAAGTTTCTGTGTCTTCCACAGGAGTTTCTTTGCTCCCACACTGGTTTTAGAAGAGCTGGAGGCTGGCGTGCAGAATTCCATGCAGTCCCACACGAGCAGAGCTCTGTTTCAGTACTGTTCTCCCAGGCATGCGCTGAAGCTGGCTGAGGCTGCTCCTCATGCCCAGGGATTTCCAGGGAAGGGCTCGTTCAGCTGTCTCACCTTGGAGCACGGGCTGCAGGGGGTTTGCTCTCGCAGGAGCTGCCTGCCAGTTTGACAAGAGCTCACTGTGCATCCAAACGTTGTAAGACCCTTGTCCGTTGTACCCCTGAAGGGCTGAAATTCCCTTAAATTAATGACAATCAGTCCTTTTGAGGACACATCATTGGAGGAGAGCAACAAGTTTATGTTTTGGGTTTTAGCAACCAAAAAAAGACAAAAAAGTTGTGGCATTGCTAAATGGGTGCTTTGAAAATATTGACATTGTTTTCATCTTTTCTTTGGCAGCACAAGTTAGTGCCATTGTAGAAAAAAAGGTCATGTCAGATGAGTTCCTCACCCATGGAATTCATAAACTGTTTATGGGTTAAAATTTTGTTGTACGGACTTTAAGTGCTTTTCTATCTGCTTTGAAAAACAGAAAGTTTCAAAGGCCGTGATCTTTTTTCTCTTTCAGGAAATAAAAAAAAGGAAAAAAGCTCCCTGGCAGACACTGTTAATGATGCTAAATGTCTTTGCAAATGTAATCCTCATCTTAGTTTTGTTCTCATTTAATTGAATTAGGAAGGCATAACAAACTAAAAAGGTTACTTTCATGGCCTTAACTTTGCATAATCGCTGAGGTGGGATATGTGTTTCTCTTGTAATATTTTTCTTTGCATGTTACTTGTACTTTACAAAGGACAATTCTTCTGCTTAGGAATTGTAATTCATATTCATGTGCTTGCTTTGCATCCTAATTTTAATCAGTGTTAATTAAAATATATTTTCTTTGTGCTCTTTTTCTTAATCTTAGCCTACTAATACTCATACAGGCTATTAAACAATGGGAAGTCCTTTTGAAAAATGTGGTTTGCAGCCATAGAATGTTTCTGAAAATTGAGATGAAGTTGTTGTTTGTCTTTACTGCACACCTGGTGAATGGGCAGAGATGCTCAGGGTACCTGAGCTGAGTCAGGTCCTGAGCTCAGGATTAGAGACAAACTAATATCCTCCTGTCTGAGGCTCGTGGCAAGCAGACCAGTTGGAAAGAACGTGGCTTAGTTCAGCATAACTTTTACGGTTTAATTCACACAGAACTATCTGGCAGAAGTTCATACAGAGCAGGTCATAACTCCTGAGTAATTTTCATCCAGCAGAAGATACAACACTCACAGCAAAGCAGGCTAGGATCTCACAGGGTGAGAGGTGGCACTACTGCTGGAGGGGTGGGTTTAGGAGGTCAGGGATGTGCCAACTTCTGCTGGCTCACAATATCAGGAATTTTTAAATTCCTTTGCCAAGCTCGGTGTGGGACACTTAAGAAATGTCACTTGAGCCTTCTTCCACAACACTAAAAAAGGACTTTTATAAATTCCCTTTCCCCTTTCTGAGTTAGCTGTTGCTGTTACATTTCTAAGTCTTGGCTGGCTTGGAGCTGTGCTGGGGGTGTGCTGGAGGGCACACCTGGAACTTTACATGCTGGAAAGGAACCCCTCCTGATCCTACACTCTTTTACCTCAACCTGGGGAAAAAATTCAACACCGTTCTTTTCCAATCAAGTTCTGAGGGCTGCCTGGTTAACCCTAAAATTTCAAGGAGTATTTACAAATGTGGATCAAATACATTCATAGGAGACTGATCCTTGCAAAAGAGAATTCCAAGTAACATTTGAATAGGAATTGGACTATTGAGCACCTTTATTTATTTCTACATAACACCACACATGCACACAGATACTTAAGAGCAGAAAGGTCCCAGTGATTGATATGTGCTTGCAGGAATTTATGCTGGGTGGACTAAACTTGTATAATAGGTTCCTTCTTTCACTTTAATATTGAACATTGCATAAGTTGTGTTGATAGCAAAAAGACACAGTTTGCTTATATTCCATTGCTTATTTACAATCAATCAATCAATCTAGATAATTTCTAAATTTGTTGCTTCAAGTGTTGTCCCTCTTATTTTTAAACCACATGAATCATAAATATACATAGTGATGATAATAAAACTTTCCTAAAGAATGCTAAAATATCCAAATCATGGCCATTGACTTTGACTTTTGCTTTCCTGTTCCCTCAGCCTTTATTTCTTTCACTCTCTCACTGTCTTTTCTGTGCAACAGCCTTTCCCGAGAGCAGTTTGGGTTCTGTACAGATTATCACAGTCTGAATTCCAGAAGAAAAGTTACAGCCGTGGTCTGGGGGGGTGGGGAGGAGGAGGAGGAAATGATCCTGGGCGCTGTTGCTAAAGTGAGCTGCAGTTTTGGGGATATTGGCATCATCGGAGAATTCTGAGGCTGAATATAAGAAAGCAAAACTGTTCCAAATTAATCGCCCAAGCGGATGCAGAGATTAAACCCTTTTATTTAAGCCTGAGCAAAACTGACTTTCCAAGCAAAGTTGTATAACAGGGCTTGGGCAAGGTGCAGATCGATTTCCATCACTTTCTGTATATATCAAAACCAGAGAAAAAATGAGGAATGTGATTTATAGATTTTTGTTTTATTGTAATGGATGATTTTTTCTCTCAATTTAAAATTTCTATCACCTCCCCATATATTTGGTTTTTTGCTTAACTTGCTGACACTGTCAGTCATTCTGGAATTAGGTATATTCTGAGATTTTCTTAGACAAGGACACTAAAAGCCCCATGGCTGAATGGAATTTCCAAACATGATTCATGAACTATGTAGAGAACTCTTGGTTTCTTGTGTAGTTGTCCTTATTATTGGAACATTTTATTAACTTCTCTAAGGAAACAATTTATTGCTAGTTGTGTGGCCATTTAGAAACGTGCAGGGAAACAGGCACTTTTGGAAAAGACCTACAAGTGTTATGAGGGGAATAAAGAACTGGTCTTATTTAAGCAGATAAAAAGGTCTTGACTTATTTAGGTAGCAAAATAAAGGTTGAGAGGCGAAATGGCTGCTCTTTCTGAAAATCCACATGCAATAAACTTTGGAGAGGGATTACTTTAAATTAAAAATAATAATTCTATGAGATAAACCAGATGTAAATTAACAATAAATACACTGGAAATCAGAATGTGCTTCCATAGCTATTAGAAAAATGAAGTTCTGGAATAGCTTTCTATGCTATTTTAAATGAAACAATCCAGCTTAGTATTAACAATGTATTAATAGTTCTTTTCATTAGAAATGAAAATTTTAGCTATTCAGAAATTTTGTTACTCATAAATGTTGTGCTTTTTCTACTCTTCCAGCCAACACAATTCAAATGCCTCCAAAACAAAGAAAGAATCCCTACATTATGGTTTCTCATCATGGGAGCTTTGTGACAGTAACCAAATAGGAATGTAAGTTTTGGAAAACTGAGGGAATGGGTTTATGCTCTATTTAGCATTAAATAATAAAGTGCATAAAGATGCACTTTACTGACTGGATACTCAGATCCAAGCATTAGATTTCTAATCTAAAAATTATAAGTTTTTGATCTTTATATATTTTTTGCAAGTCTCTGGCAGTTTTACCAGATTTTCTTATGGTCAGCAATTTTGAAACCAAGACAATGAAGAAATTTTTTGTGGATATGTGGGGTATTTTTTTGATTTGTTTTAGATTTTTTTTGGCAGAAAGTTGGATTCTAATGTTTATGCTTTACTGAATCTTCTTTCAATTAATTATGAGCTGGTTTATTATATTGGGGTGATGATCTGTCAATATTACCCTTTGTTGGAAAACTAAGGATGTGTCAGCACAGCACCTTTGCCATTGGATAAGGAGCTTTAAAATATTTGTCACAGGTATTTGTTGAGATTTCAGCTAAAGGTAGTTGAAAATACCATGGTATTTTGGGAGTTGTCTTTCTCACAAGAAGGGGATTTCAGTGGGATTTGTCTGTGTGACTGCTGGTGCCTCTTTCACAAAGATGAAATATGTGAATCAAAGTTGTTAGAATATTTCTTTGTCTAGTCCCAAAACCCCAGTGATGTTTATTAATCTCTGGTTAAGAACGAGAGAATGATCTGATAAGGCTGGACTGTGGGAATGGAACTCATTGCCACTTTAAACTCTTGGCAGTTTGGTAAACCACATAAAAAATGTGAATTGGGAGGGTCATAGCTCAGGGAATCAGGCTAAAAGGTGTCACAGTCAGGATGGTCACACACACACAAAGAGCGACCCATCTGACTCCAAGAAGGCTTTTCTTCATCAGAAGGCTCCTAGACTCCCTTGAGCAGCCAACCCACCCCTTTGATCACACCTATCTTTTTTTAGCCACAGCTGCAACCCATCAAAAGCAAGGCTGTTCCTCTTCTTTGTTAATTATGACAACTGTGACTTATCAGGGGTGAGGTTGCCTGCAATTCCTTCTTTCACACCATAAAAAGGGATTGTCTGGTGTTGCACCTGCCTTTGTCCCATCTGCATTCAATTCCACTGCTGAGGTACAAGGGAGGAAAAAGTCACTACAACATGAAGGGATAAGAGCAGTGAGAAGACAAAAAGGTTCCTTGTTTGAGCTGAAATAACGGAAGAGGCTTGCAAATCTCTTGTTTATACTGTTAAAAAAATTTTGTGAGTAAATAGTATTTGCTTTGCTTCTAAAAGGAGCCAAGTCCTAGAGATTTATTCTCCTGAATTGTTGTCGTTACCCTTTTTGCAGCTCCACTGAAATGCAGTGATGTGCTCTCCTGGGTGTGGATGTGTTAGAGGATCAAGAGACAAGAATTTTGGTTGTAAGTCCCAGCATCTCATATCAGAGCATAGTTCTGATCTAACAATCAGAGTGGGAAGATAAACAGTGAAAGTTAATAGAAAACAAAGCTGCACTTAATCAATTCTCCATTAATTCCACCCATTCCTGCTGGTAGGACCTTACACCTGTAACTCTCAGGACGTGGCACACGTGGCAGCTGTTGTCCCCTCCCCTGCTGAGCAGCAGGGTCACAAGGACAAGCAGGACAAGGTGGTGGCACTGCCACCTTTGGAAGTAGATTTATTGGTGTTGTTGCCAGTAGACACAGAGACAAAACATTGGTGAGAGTGAAATAAATTCTTGTTTTCACAAGTACAGGAAAGCACAGGCTCATGAATCCCTGGGAGATTCCAGCTGTTCCAAAATCTGTTGGATAATAGGCTTGGATGCAGCAGAAGAGAATTTCTTAAGGCAGGTGAATGCTGAGCTGAGTACAGGAGATGTTCTGCTCAATCTCCTCCTCAAAAACAAGGGAAAACTGGTCAAAGACATCAAGGGCACAGAAATCCTTCCCTGCAGGAACCACAGGATTGGAGCTTTAAATCCTGTCAGACAAAGTCAAAAAAAGATCACGAGCTTGGATTTTAGGAAAGCGAATTTTGGCTTACTCAGGGGTCTTCTTGGCAGGCTTAATGGAAGGCTGCTCTGGAGAGTCAGAGGGATAGAGGACAGCTGCTTGGTACTTTTTCAGAGACAGCCTCCTCAGAGCACGAAACAGGGAACTGCAGGGTTTAAAAAGTCAGACAAGCATGGAAGGAGGCCAGCAGGGCTAAGTGAGGAGCTCAGACTCAAGGAGACGCAGGGGAAGTGGAAGCACTGAGGAGTTACCCTGGAGGAACACAGAGACCTTACCTTGGCATGCAGGGAGAGAATGTGGAAATTCAAAGCTCAGCTGGAGCTGAAAGAAGAGAGGGCTGTGAAGGCAACCATGATGTTTCACAGAAGGGCACTGACTGCAAAGAGGAAGGATGAAAATATGTGGGTCAGTTGCTGTACCTGGACATTCACCTGGTTCAGAGCTGGACTAGGTGATCTTTGGGGGGATTTCTAGCCTACATGATTTGGGGTGAAGTTTTAGCCAGCACCTCCTGCTGGGGAGTCCTTGTGGAAGGAGACCAGCACTGTGACAAAAAGGGGCATCACTGGATGGTTTTCACTTTTTCACAGAAATTTGAAGCCAGCTCTTGCAGCAAGCCCAGCAAATGAGTGGATGTAGGTCTAAATATGTGTGGTGTGTATAAAAAAGGTGATTTATCAAGGTTAAATCTCTTAGTGTAGAGATACCATTCTCAAGGTCATGCACCAAAAAAGAGTTCAGTGCCTTTTGAGCCAGGGAAAGGAGGTTTGTCCTATAACGTGTCAACTGCAGTCCAGCAGCGCACAGGGACAGCTTCTGGATTTTCTCCAGAGCTCTTCACCTTCAGGCACCCAGAGAAGGTCTCATTTAACGACCATCTGCATGGTGCTACTAGAGTAACCTTTTAAATTGTTATTTATGCCATAAAATAATACATTAAGGTCTTCATTTTACCTTCTCTCTGCCTTTTACTGTAATTTGCACCTGTGCAAACTGGGATGATTCCTTTTTATAGTTACAAAAATCTCAGTTCCTCTACCAAAGATCACAGAAGTCAAAAGAAATCTTTAATGAGCTCCAGTGGAGTAGGCCCTAAATGACTGCCTGATGTACAGAGCAGAGAATTTTATTTGGCCTAGTAAAATTAATTTATTCATTTCAGATGCCTGTCTTAGCAGTTTCTTTGGATTTCCTTGTTGTTGATTTTTGGGTCTTGTCAATATTTTGTCCTGGTTAAACATTTCTAAAAAATGGCTCCACACCACTGGCTTTTCCCTGGAAAGCATTGTTATTTTTTCTTTTACTCAGAAAAAAAGCAATGTGTCTGTAGAAAATACCAGCATGACTTTCTTTCTCGTCTGTCAGTTCTGTCTCATTACTCCTGGGATAATGTATTAGTCAGGAGCAAGTTGTCTCCCTGTTTTGCTATTCAACATTTATAAAATCAGAACATTAAATGACTGTGGTGTTATCCCAAAGCCTCGTTTGCTTTGGATCTCTCGATTTCAGAGGCTTTTGTGTTTGTTCTGAACTTATTTGCACAAGCCAGCATAGAGAGTTAATTCTAGATTTGTGATGCCTGCTCATGTATTCCATGGTTGGGAATTTAATTTGGCCAAACCTGGAATTGTTGTAAACACCTGCACATTTAAGTTATCTGTTGTATTTTATAAGTAGTTATCAATGAAACAACAGAAGGTCACACATCATTTTGAAGATGAAGGGAAAATAATACTGAGATTCCCTGCTAGACAAAAGAATTGGTCTCAGCTAAATTAAATGAGCATTTTTGTGTGCTGTTGGCAGCTATAAAACAACAGGGTCAGGCATTTTGTCCATGAAAACAACCCCTTTTCACTGGACTTTGTAGATGGCAACATCTGTCAGGTGATTCTGGTGAAGGCAGGTTATTTTCCTGAGAATTTAAACATGGTAATTACCAAGGTGTTTTTTAATTTTATTTTTAAATGATGCTGTTGGGAATTTCTGAAGGCATTTATCCATTTAAGGTAGAAGGGTTCATAATTGCAATTAGATGTGCAGCATTGGGAATTCTGCATAGGTCTCTCACTGTGGGGCTGTTGCACTTCAACTCTGCTGAAAACAAAATGCTTTGAAGACACTCTTAGAACTTCTGCCCCAGTGTCTCACTAAATATTTTCCTGGAAACATCCCAGCAGTAAAAACAGACAAAATGAAGTTTGTCATTTAGCCAAAGAGTTCCAGAATGTACTATATTGGTACCTCCTGTTATGTTTCTGTTCCCTTGCTGGGGATGGAAGGTGTCTGTGCCACCTATAAGTGATTGCTCTGAAGATCTTGTAAATTTGGAGGCTTTAAATCAGAGACAATCCTCCTGTCTATTTGAACAATACTCAAACCATGAATGAAGGTAGAAGTTGATATTGTTTACATTTATTTATTTCATTTTGGGGGCTTTTTGGGTAGAACACAGAAAGGAACAGCTCTACATAGTGATATTAAATAATGTTGGTGTGAAATTCTAAAGTCTGCTTCTGAAAATTGTAAAACTGCTTAATGATAAAGTCCCATCTGCTCTGATAAAAAAGCGTAATATTTGTATTAGCTGCCATTAAAAGTAATATTGCAGAAAAGACTTCTGCAAGTATTATTCACCTAGAATTTTTATAACAATTTGCCTTCCTAATCTATTTACCAGTTGCCCAATCCTTCAGGATTTTTCACCTCTTTTGTTCCTATGAACCCTAATTCTTAGCTAAATGTACATGAATCCCTACTAATCAGACCTGTCTGCCTTTCCAGATGTTTCCAAAACCTATTTGTGAAACTGGGGCTTCATTTTGTTCTGAGAGTTTGGTTGCTGATTCTGGTTTTCTGTTGCCTTGCACAAGTGGGATGTGAGTTTAAAGTATGTAGGGTAGTGACCAAACTTTTCTGAAACATAATATTGTGTGTTCTTTTCATGTAAGAGCTGATGGAAGGAGACTCTTTCACACCCATGGGTAAGAGATATTTCTGTGGTTTTTGCTGGAGTGAGATGTTCTGGTAAATTCAGAGGAAAAAAACTACTGGGCGGGACCTGCTGAAGCAACTCTGTGGGGAAGGACCTGGGGTTGCTGGGGACACGGAGCTGTCCCTGGGCCAGCAGAGTGTCCTGGGGCCAAGGAGGCCAAGGGTGCCTTGGAGGCATGGGGAGGAGCCTTGGTCAGGTCAGGGAGGGATCCTGCCCCTGTGCCCAGCCCTGGGGACATCTCCGGAGCGCTGTGTCCAGCTCTGGATCCTCAGCAGAGCAGGCACAAGAGCTCCTGGAGCTGAGGAAGGGCCTGGAGCATCTCAGTGCCCAGGAGAGGCTGAGGGAGCTGTGGCTGCTCAGCCTGGAGGGGAACCCCAGCTGAGAGGGGCCCCCAGTCCTGGGTGTCCCTGTCTGTCCCTGTTTGTCCCTGGGTGTCCCTGTCTGTCCCTGTCTGTCCCTGGGTGCAGGGAGGGGCAGGGCAGGGCCCAGGCTCTGCTCCAGGCCCAGCAATGGCCCCAGAGCCACGGGCAGGGGCTGAGCCCAGGAGCTGCCCCTGCACAGGAGGCACAACTCCTGCCCTGGGCAGTGCCAGCCCTGAGCAGAGTGTGCAGAGAGGCTGTGCAGTCTCGTCTCTGGGGATATTCCAGAGCCACACGGGCACACTGCTGTGCCCTGTGCTCTGGGATGGCCCTGCTGGAGCGGGGAGGTGGCACCAGAGCAGCCCCTGTGGGCTCCTCCAGCCTGACCCACCCTGGGACTCTGCTGTGGGGGCAGAAGCAGGACAGGAGCTGTATGACAGTGAAAGCTCCCAGCACTAAGAAAGCAAATTAAGATTCCAGAAGCTATCTAAACTATGTCCCAATTCTCTTGATCAAATTTCTGTAGGCATGGATGACTAAACATTATGCGGAGAATTACATTAGGAACAAAGTTGAAGACTGTAAGTGTTTCTGGGTAATTCTGCTGAATCATAATGAAATCATAAATTTTCTGTTGATAAAATCTTTGACTGTTTAGGTTTCATAAGTCATTAGATCCTAATAATGAGTTAGATGTTTAGCAAAATTGTGCTTAAACTTGAAAGCAGTTGGGGTTTTTTGCTATAGATACCTTACTTTCTCAGTAAACTTAAGAAGAATATTTAAGAAGTTTGCTTATGGTAGTGATGAATTCATCCTGAAAACATAGAAATGTCTACTTCAGGAGTTATTTTCTTCATACAAGTGACAGTTTTTAATGTGCTCCTTTTTTGTTTCCCTTGAAGCACATCGTACCTCATATTTGTCCAGCTTAAAAAGGCAGCTCAGCACTATATATATTTATATATATATATATATTCCCCCTTTTGAAGCTGCCTAAAAAGAAAGCCTGAAGCAGTAATCAAATGAAAAGATGCATGAATTTTAATCCACTACCAAAGTACACCTTCAAACTTCAAGTGATAATTTGTTTTTACTCAGAGGTCCAGCCAAGCATATCAAATGATGCGAGGAAATGGTATGATAAAGCTTCTGGAAGCTCTTCTTTGGAAATAAATGTGGGCTCGTTTCTTTCTTACGGAGTTATTTCTGGGCCAGTAATATGGCTTAAAAATAATGGTAATGAGAGTGGCATAAACAAAGGTCTTTTTATGAGATGCAGGAGGAGAAATTTTATTTCATTTATGGTATTACAATGCCTCAGACTGTTTAAACACTAGGATATATATCCAGGCTGCTAGTGTCTCTCCAAAGCCTGACTAAAGTCATGTCCTTAGCAAAACAGGAAGACCTCTGAGTACCTAATAATATTTCCTTATTTCAAATTTTGGTTTAGGAGTACAGACTAAAAATCAGTGTTCAAAGATACTTGAAAATAAAGGTAACAGTGTTGCTTTGGAGGTTTTTTTTGAATGTTTTGTTTGTCTTTCATGGACATGGAATATTCAAACAGGACGTAGAGCTAGCCCAAATTGAGATGTCTATAAAATAATGTGAAGAGTTTGAAAACTCAATAAAAAAGGTGTGTTTAGTCTTTTTCTGACACCAGGCTGAGGCATTTTCAGAACATCCATGGCCAAGGACCCTTCCCAACAAACGAGCAGCCCCTGCCGGGGGGGCTGGGGCACCAAGCAGTGGCTGCTGTGTTTTGTTGAGGCAGAGAAGAGCCCACGATGCCGCGCTGCTGCACCCAGCAGATCCAGCTGTGTAAATCCAGCCAGGCATTAAAGCATTGCAATCTGCTCTTCAGCCCACGACAGAAGGAATCTCCCAGTGGGAGATCATCATCTCAGTGATGCCTCTTGAGGTGTGGGAGAACCCAGATCCTTGGCTCTCTCTTCTGGATACCGAGGAGTTTCTCTCTGTGTAGAAGCCGTATCCTGTTCTGATTTGCTTTCACAAACATCAAACACTCTTGGGTTTCCATCATAAGTGCTTTGCTACTTATTTTTAAAACCAGTTTTTGTAATTCTTAAAAATGGATTGGGGTTTTGGTGGTTGAAATGGGAAGACCCTGATGAATACCAGTTTTATTGAGAAACGCTTGTATAGATCCTCACATAAAATTGTGAATGCTGGATTTTGACAAGGTTTCCCAACCCCAAACCAAAGCTGTGAGCAGTGAACTTACCAAGTAAATTTGCCATGAAGTTCCTTAAAGGTGCTATAAATAATATTTTAAGTGCCATTGACAAATTATAAAGGCTGCAATGAATTTTAATTCTGTGCAAATGGGAGGAAATCCAAGGGTCTCCTTGGTCATTTTTGCTGTTTGATCCAATCCAGAAGCATGCAGAGCATATCTAAGGTATAAATGACGCAAGAGAAGTTGTCTTTGACTTATTTTATGTAAGAAAATATGATTTTATTTGCACTAGTTGTATTTTAAAAATTTCAAGTCCTTTTAAATCATCTCTAAATAGGAATTTATACATTACTGCATTGTTACTAAACCCAGAATTTAGTTTTTCCACTTGAGTCTGTTTATACAGTACAATGAATAGGTTGAAATCAAGACTCCAAAGACTTATGGGTATCTATGTCAAATTATATGTATTTTTACTAGTTCACTGTAATATAATCATTAAAATTTTATTGGGTCCAGGGGGTTAAATTAGAGTTCTAAAACCAGAGAGAATGCACAAGTCTAAAATCAGAGCCTGTTTACAATAAACTTCCAGTTTCCTTTTTGTATCAGGATGGCTGCACATCTCAGGAGAGATTTGCCAGCTACAAATATGAAAAATATTGTATTCATTTATTAATCAAATGTGAAAAATAAAAGCAGCCAGGGTACAGCTGAAACCTGGGGCTGCACAGGCACTTGTATGAGAACAAAAATCTTGCCTAGAATTCCCTGGATTTTAGCTTCCTTTGGTTCTAAGAAGAAGCATAAATGTTGACAGAGATAAAACAATGTATTATTTAAGTAATCAGAGGGGAAAAAGTACAAAACTAGAAAGTTCTACATGAAAAATTAAATAATTCTTCCAATGCTGGAGTTAGTCTTTAGTAGATGAAACCTTGGGAGATTTGGGTGGCACGTGGATCTTTCTGTGGAAACCTGGAGTAATAGAATGTTTTTATTTGTGATGAGGAGAGTGTTAGCAATGACAAATATAAACAAAACCAGCAATCAGTTCAAGAAAAAGATGGGTTTGCCAGTAGGTCTCTGTCTCTTGGGGCTTTTTTCCTTCTGTGGACTTTCATCCTCAGCAACCCCATGTATTTTCTTAATTTTCCCTTCTGTAACATGGTAATAAGATTTTGAGGGTCCCCTTTCACTGACTATGAATGATAGAGTAAAATCTTGGGGGTTCATGGCTCCTTACCCTCCACGACTCCTCCTGGGGGCTGGAAGAGCAGGTCCTAAGTTTTAAACTGGCTTTTGACCAGGGAAGATTTCTGAATATTTACAAGTGCAGGGACGTGGGATCCTAAATGTTGACTGGGTGTAAAAATGTAAAGGTTTTATGCTGCTCTATAGTCTGCTTTCAAAAGCAGTCTGGTGAAGATGGTTGTTGAAGCAATTTTAATAACATTGTGCCATGAGGTACAAGTGGAGTGGGTTCCCTGCCAAATCATTACATTTTGTCTTTTCACTCTTGGCTGAGTGCAATAACCCCTCTGTAGCTGAGTACTTGCTAAATCCTGTAGTGAGTATTTTGCCATGAGAGGAGCCCACAACTCTTAGCACTGGGACCTTCAGTGAAATATAAACTTTGCTGTCGGAGCTGCATTGGCGATGGTCTTGCTTTTTAATTAGATTTATCCAAGTTTGTAGGTGGCATCTTGCATTTTGAGGGCTTTTTGGTTTGAGGAAAGGGGTTAGAAGTGCAGTAAAACTAATCAGTTTTAATATCTCGTGCCAGAAACCTCTTTTAACTGAAAGCAGAAAGTATTTAGGTTGGTTTAGGTCCAGAGTGAATCATGGTCTCCACAGGAAATCAGAGCAGATGAGTTCTATTACAGAGTTTCCATGAGTGCCACATGAGTTACATGTATTAACAGGTATTTGTCTGTAATAAATGGGAGTACTGACACAAAGCACAAGGCCTGGACAACTAGAGGTTCCTAAACCTACTTTTCAATTAATGCATCATCACTTTCTACTTTCAAATATCCAAATTAGCAAATGTATTTGCTAATACTGGAGAGTGTGTGAGTGTGTGGGATTCTGACATGACTTTTCATTCTTGCACAATTTTGTGCATTTCATGGGAACATGAAGCCAATATTTCTGTAATTTATAGATAAGTAGAATGTCTATTTCTGAAAATGTTGCTGATTTGATACTAAAGTCTTTGGGGTCTTTTTTTTTTGGTAGGAGGGCGCATTCCTTAAACCATTTAAGGTGCTGAGCAATTTTCTGAATAAAAAAAGTCCCTAATAAATCCTGAATAAATATGGAAATAAAGAAAAAATTGAACAGAGGTCTGGTTACCCACATTATTTACTGATCAGAGAGTGCAAGTATTTTAGAAGCTCTGTAGAGTTAGATGTTTTAGGCTTTATTTAGACAACAGATCCCTTTGAAGCAAATTAAGTCCATACTTTATAGTTCTGGTATTGGGACTTAGAATCTCTTTTTATGACTCTTTTTCCACATGTAGAAATTCTTAATGTCCTTTCTGCCTTCCTGAGCATTGCTGTGTATTTATTGTTATCAGCCCTACCCTGGCCATTAACAGTCAGGGTAAAAGAAAATCTGTGCTCGTTTATGGAGCTACAAACACACAACAAAACACATCTTTTTAAAGGACCTATTTTAAAGCTGCTTGTTCATGAAAGCTCTTCAGCTCAGAAAAAGAATAAGTGAGAGAATGATGTATTCTGAAAAATATTCAATTTTTTTTCCTTATAGAGGTATGAGAACTGATGCCATGTCACAGTAAAACTTGGGGTTTGAAGCCCTTTGGCCCTCTGCCTGCTGTTGCTTTTTAATTGATGTGAGAACAGGAATCAGCAGGAGACAGTCTCACGTGAAGAACATTTGTAACATTAAATTTATATGGATGAACCTTGGTACAACTTAAAATAATTTTTTTCTAGTGAAAGCAGGATTTCCTTGCCTTCCCCAACTGCTGCATCTCCTAAACAGAGAGGTCAAAGGAAACTATTAAGCAATCATTCATAGCCTGAGCAGGTATAGAACAGGGAGACTCCACTGCTGTGCTTAAGGCCGATTGGAAATCACTGCCCAGAGGGCATGAAGGAGTTTGGGATGGAATTCTGTTAGAAAAGCCAGCCCTTCCCTGCTCCTCCCAGGGAGGGGAGGGACCCCAGGGTGCACCGCAGCCTTTGGCTGTAGCATCATTTCTAATGGTACACACGAGGTAGAGTTGGGAGGAAGGCTGTTTTGCAAGGCATTTAAATGTGCTAAATTTCAGTTCGTTGCTGAGAAGGAACACTCAGGGGTTGTGCAGAGCTCTCTGGTTTCTCTGAAAGGGCCGTGCAATCCAGGGTTGTCCATGGCTGAAAATCCACCGTGTCCAAGGTGGGTTGTGCCAGGGAAACTGCACCTGGAGACACAGCATCCCCAGAAATGTGTTGTGTGGCTTGTTGGGAAACACTTTGTGGTCCTCAGGCTTTAAAATACAGGAGAGGGGTTTCCTGGATGAATTGCAGCCTCATTACACTGTGTGTTTAGAGAACTCACTCCTGAGGGGTGAGTGATGGTTAACACCGACATTTGACAAGGCTGCTTCTGATCCAGAGTGAGGTTCTTCTCTTGAGTCACAAACAGAAGCCAGCATTACATGCTACTACAGCTATGAAACCTTTAACAACAATTGAATCCCAAAAAAACACCCCACTCGATATCACTGTTGTCTGGCAAACAGTGAGACAATGCCCACCATAGCTGTAGGTAAGTTCTTAGAAGTTCTTCCTTTTCCTGTCTCAGTTAACCAGCTCTTGTCTCAACTTAGGTGTGGCCACCTCCATTTTTTTTCTTTTTTTTTTCTCTCAAACTAAGTGTCTTAAACTTGTGGGTCTCTCCATGACATTCATGTGTTTGATGTCGGGAAGAGATGGGCTGTAAAAATTCTGGCATAATTTAGGGCTCCTTGGAAGTGTCTTTTGATATGTAATCAGCTGTGTCCGATGCTGAGAGCAAGCTGTGCTTTGGGGACAGGTTCAAAAGTGTTCCTGTGAGATTATGGAACAGGGGACTTTCCACTTAAATGGAAGATTGACTTCTCATTTCTGTTATTTAATGGTGGCTTAAATCCTAAAACATTGGGGTTTACTCCTTTCCCAGTTAATTTTCTCCTTCTTGTTATCTAGATAGACAGATAATAAAGACCTAGGACATAGAAAGGACTAAAAGTGACCACTGGCTTTGTGGAGACCCTGCAGCTATGGTG
>WAAG01008222.1:0-21209 GCA_013390105.1 Tichodroma muraria | reverse complement strand
TTTCTTCCCAATATCCAACCTAATACTGTCTTCTTTTGGTTTAAAGTGGAGGGAACAAACTAGGAAAAAGATTTATTGCCCTGTTTCTGGCCTGGCTGTGAAAGCACAGCCTCTGGCCATTACCACCTTGTGCTTTAAAAAGAACATTCTGACTTTGTGACCATGCAGATCTGCTGGGGTAAACCTTGGGATGAGGGATCCCCCTTTGTCCTCTCCTCAGCACGGGGCAGGGGTGGCAGTGCCAGGAGCTGCCTGTCCCTGTGGACACATCGAGCTGCTTTTCTCTGTCAGAGAAATGAATGGAAAATCTGATGTGGAGATTCAACCTTCTTCCAGCTCAGCTTTCTGCAGGATTCCAGCCAGCACCCAGTGCTGCCCTGCTGTTTCCTGCTGCAGGAGGGCTGGGAGAAGGGAATGAGCCACTGGGATGGCTGGGACACCATTCCCTGCCTGCGTCCCACCAGCTTGGGCCCTGCTCAAACTGGGAGATTAAACGTGCCTGCTGGTATAATTACATAGCATTTAAAACACAGCAGTAGCCGTGGCAATGTTAAAGAGCAAAGAGCCCTTTGGCTTTTCCATTAAGCTGACAAAAAATAACAGAATACCAAATTGCAATTTGCTTAATGCACAGTTACCCCCTGCCCAAGGCTGGCACTTCCTGGTACCAGGTTCTGGTACCAAACTTGCTCTGCCCTTCTCCTGTTGCTGCCTTGGCAGCAGCTTTGGCATCGCTGTTTGAATGCAATTAGAATAAAACAGTTTGGAATTGTTGCAGTGGGAGCCCAAACCCCTTCCCTCAAGGAGGAACCTCTCCCTTCCCAAGCAGCTCCTGTCGCTCTCCTCGCCATCCTGGATGCAAAGTGTCCGTTCCAGCCTGCTGAAGCAGGCTGGAATTTTGCTGGGGATTTTATTCCCTGTAATTGTGATTATTCCAGTCTTCCTTCAGCATTAAATTGATTACTGCATCTTGCAGCATCTTCTCCTAGGCCTGAAGGGCACTGTGGCATCATGTTCCCCTCTTGCCTATCTGGATCAAACCCTCGCAGGGTTTCGGTGGTGACAGAGCTGTGAGTTGAAAAATGCACAGAACAATTGCCTGGCAATTTATAATGCGTTAATTAAATATAGTGATCGCTTGGCACCAGCACAATCTGCAATAAAGCCTCTGCCCCGTCCTGGGCAGGGATTGATGGGCACTGGGGGGGATCTACGGGCCCATTCCTGCTGCAGGAAGTTCCTGGGATGGGCATTTGCTTTCAGGAGCAACGGCGAGGTTTGGGTTGGTGGGAAATTGGGAGATTCCCCCTGTGCCAGGCACTGAGGTCACACCTTTAATCCTGGGATGGGGTTTGGGTCCCTCATGGGGAGGACGTGGAGGGGCTGGAGGAGTCCAGGGAAGGGAATGGAGAATTCCTGAGGGAGATGGGAAAGGGGCTCAGCCTGGAGCAGAGGAGGCTCAGGGGGCCCTTCTGGCTCTGCTCCCAGGAACAGGGACAGGACAAGAGGAGATGACCTCAGGCTGTGCCAGGGGAAGGTTTAGATTGGATACTGGAGAAAATTCCCTCACTGAAAGGGTACTGGAAGGGGCTGCCCAGGACAGGGGTGGAATCCCCATCCCTGGAGGGATTTAAAACTCACGTGGATGTGGCTTTTGGGGACATATATAAACATATATATATATGGACATATTTATAGGTCAGTCCTACATACATGCTCTAAACAGGGTGGTCTCAGTGCAGACCACCACTGTGGTTCTGGCAGCTGACACCATTCCACAGCCTATTTTTGCATCCCCAGGCATGTGCTGTCTCTTAAAATACCCTGAGAAAATAAAAAATAGCTCTTCCCAATAATCCTGGGACAGGTGAAAAATCCAATCCCCAGCCCAAATGGCCAACAGAGATGTCTGGGGAAGGAAAGCTTAAAATAAAACTGTTGCTGGGGAGAAATGAAAGCTTCGGGTTGGGAAGTGTAACAAGACTTGTAATATGTAATGAAAATCAAATTTAGCAAGGCTAGCACTCATTTCATGGAGTTTGGGTCCTTTTTTTATTCCAAACTCCCAGAACCATGAAGTTCTTTGAGAACTTCAGTGATCAATAACCCATTACAACACTGACACCAACTCTGAACCTAATTACCAGTGCAGCAGAGCTTACCTAATGAGTTCTTAGAGTTATTGGAAGGGGCAGAAATGTGTGTGGGTTAATATCCTCTTTTTCTATATATTTTTCTCTATGCACCTTGATCTCTTGAGCACAACAGAATTCAGGCTAAAAAGGAGGATAATGAGACTTGTATCAAACCTCAAACTACAAGTGCAGCATCTATTTTGCTCTGCTTGGATAAAATTCTGGTTTTCTGGAGGACAAGAACCCCCCTTGTTTTACTAAATCTCACTGCAATTCCTTCTGAAGGAAGCACATGGGTTTACAAATGTTTTATTCTCCTTCCTGTATATTATATAATGTATAATATATATATTTATGTAATCTTGTATATATACAATATAATCTACATATATGATACATAATTGCATACTTTCTTCTCTTGCTTTCTTTTGAAATACCTGTGCATAGAACTGCACTTCTTGTAGAGAAATGACAGGTCCAAAATTAGAGGCATCCAGGCTTGATTCCAACACTCCTGGTGATGGTGGAGTCGCTGCTCCTCAGCTTGGTGTTGTCTGTGCTGATTGAGTTCACTTGGATGTTCTCATTTGAATTTCCCCAGCATCCAGCCATTTATTCCCCTTGCAGCTTCCAGTGTGAGAGTGGAGAACCCTCCAGTACTGATTTTTTTTTTCCTAAAAATAATCAAGCCCATATAATCAAGCCATCTCTCAGTCTTCCTGCTAAGCTAGCTTGAGCATTTTTCAGTTTTTCTCTGAACTTCTTTTTTTATTTTTGCATTTTCTGTTGTTCTTCAGGATTTATTTTTAAGCAATGGGGAAGAGGAATCGATGCCACGCTGTGGTGTCCTTAGTGCTGTGACAGGTCCCATCCCTGGAAGAGGGTTTGCCTTGGAGAGGGGGAGGCCTCAATGGGCTTTTATAGATCAAAGAATCCCAAAGTGGTTTGGGCTGGAAGGGCTCCAAACCCCATCCCATTCCACCCCCTCCCATGGGCAGGGACATCTCCCACTATCCCAAGATGCCTCAAGCCCTGTCCAACTTGGCCTTGGACACTTCCAGATATCATTCCACATTTAGAGATTATTTAGATATAAATTACCTCGGCCCCCACCACAGGTGACTGAGCCCATTAAGATGGATGTGTGACAGCCCCAAAATGCTAACCCAGGAAATTTCTTGAATTCAGCCCTTCCTCCCAGGAAGCTGTGAGCTTTGTATTTGTAAAGAGGCAAAAAAATTCCCCCCAATTTCAGCTATCAAAGCTGAATTTGGCTTCTAAGGTTCATTTAATCACCACAATGGCTTAGTTAGAGAGAACGCTGCAGAGGGGTAATTTATCTTTATTTGTCAGCTCCCCAGGGCTGAGTTCTTTTGAAGGGCAAAAGTGAACAGGAGGTAAGGATAAATTGTAAGCTGTCTAATTTTTGACCCGTGATTTTTTTCAGACATTACGTTTAGGGAGTTTTTGAACAGTGGTGCCAGGAGACCATGGGTGAACCTGTAGGGTGTTGTCAGATTGGGATTTGGCTGAGCCTGTCGAGTGTTTTACACGTTTTAACTGAGGAAAATGCACACAGGGTTTTAAAGAGGACAGTAAGGAGTGGAGTTCTTTGCAGATTTTTATAGTTAAGGTGTGGCAAATTAATTTGAGCAGTATAAATTGGCTCGATGAGAGCCCGTTTCCCTCAGTTTCGGTGTGGCAGCAGCACGAGCCTCGTCCCGCACCCACCAAAGCCAATGGAGGGGCTCCTATCGATTTCCAAACGGCCTGAATCTTATTTAATGAAAATTTCACTGGAGACAACTTGCACGTGGTGTCGTTGTAAGGGAGAGTGCCTCCTGCCGTGCGTCCAAAACCGGCTCCGTGGCATGGGAAACGCTGATCCCGAGGAAAGCTCTCCTTGCGCTCGGTCACCCGGACGCGTGGCACGGCACTGCACCCCCGAGGGGGCACAGTCCTCTGCCCATCTGATGGGAAAACCCCACCGTAAATGGGGATTGCGAAAGGAAAACAGCATCCGGGCGTGGCTCGTTAATGCTTCTGCCAATGACTTTGCTCATTTGTGCTGGGCTCCGGGTTTGGTTTGTGGTTGTGTTGTCCTGCTCTGGTGCCTCTTTCCAGGTTCTGCTCCAAACACTGCACTCAGAACCTTTTTCCTGTTTGGCTTTTAAATCGAAACTTTTCTGAATCCTGAGTTTAACAAGGGCGGTTTCCAGTCCCACTGCAGGCAAAGCTAAAACCTTGGCAGGCCCTGGTGGAAACCATCCAAGAAGGGTCATTCTCCACAGGGCTGGTTCATGGTTTCAGGGGATCACTAATGGACAGGGGCTGGGAGCTGCTCCTGTGGAGGTGAAATCAGGCAGGCTTTACCATCCTGGAGGTGAAATCAGGCAGGCTTTACCATGCTGGAGGTGAAATCAGGCAGGTTTTACAATGCTGGAGGTGAAATCAGGCAGGTTTTACCATCCTAGAGGTGAAATCCTGCTTGTTCCCAGGACAGCACTGGCAGGATTTGGCCGCCACCAAAGCTGCTGGACTTGTGTTNCAGCACTGGCAGGATTTGGCCGCCACCAAAGCTGCTGGACTTGTGTTGCAGTGGGATTTAGCAGTGAGGTGGTTGATGCACTTCTGCTGTCTCACCCTAAAAGTCTCTGCCTTCATTCACAGTGAAGCCAGGCAGTCCCAGATTTCTCATGTGAACTCAAATGCCACCTAATTCCCATCTCCTGCAGGAATTGGAAGTCTACTTAGAGGATTAACTTGAGTTGCATATAAAGCCTGTAAATTGCTGTCAGAGCTCTGTGTTTTGGGTAGCTCGTATCTGACTCTGTTTCATTATAAAATGAGGGCAACAAAAAATTTTTTCATTCCCCATGAAGTGTATCTGGATATTTGTGGGGGAAAACTTCATCTTAAAATCCATCTTTATTGTGACTTGGCAAAATGCAGTGAACTGATGCTTCCCAGTGACATGATTTTAAATACAAACTCAGGCTTAATTTTTATAAATTGTTGATCACATATGACATTTTTGATTGTCCTTAACAGAAATTGTTAAAAATACATAAGCAGAAACAATTTTTGCCAATAGAGAAACATAGCAATAAAAATAGTAATAATAATAATAATAATAGTTTGAATTGGAATATTAGGCTTTGATTAGAGGCACTGATTTGCAGTTAGGGCTTGCAGGGTTTCTCTGCCACATTATAGCATTTATTTTACATTCTCTCATTTGTTTTTTAATTGTTCAGTTTGGTTAATGGAATTTAAGAGGTAAAGTCATCCTGAGTGTTTCCTTGAAGAGGAATATTCAGAGGGCAAATCTGACTTCTTAGGGCATTATAATGGCTGTGGATTCTTTACTTCTCTTTTCCATTTTTCTCTCTGTATTTTGTAGTCTCCTGCCTATGTTAATTTTTTGCCAAGGCATTTTGGCTTACCAGGGGTATATCTAGGTTAGTTCCCCTTGTGTATATGGGGAGGAAGTAAAGAAGGGTGAGCGGTGGGCAGCAGCATTTGTTTCTAGCACATGATAAATGCCAAATTTCTGGCGGATGCTTGGTTTTGAATTGCCCCTTAGAGCAGGTTTCATCTGTGGTGGGGAGCAGGCAGCACCCCCAGATTTCCAGTTTAACCAGGCTCGTTCTCTTTATGTGAATTCTCAGTTTGCTCCAGCCCAGAGGTGTCCTGGAGCTGCTGCAGGGAAGGAGTAGGGATGAGATGTGAAATCTGAGAGAATGAAAGCCCTTTGGGAGACTGGGACGGTAATTAAAGCTGGCAGTAATTAAGCGTGTCCTGGCTCAGGCAGCGCAACCGGCAGAGGCTCTTGGCTCTCACCTGGTGAGGAAGGCGCTCCCGCCTCGCTGCAGGATCATGGGGCTCACACCTCTCCGTGCTTCGCTGGGGAGCATTTCCAGTTTCCATGACTTTGGATGTGGCTGGGGAGCCCGATGGCACAGCAGGGACCTGCAGCAGCTCTGCCAGGGCTGCCCGTGGCAGCCTCAGCTGGGCTCCAGCTGCTCCAAATGCCCAGCAGCAGGAAGGGATTCCAAGACAGCCTGTAAGGCAGAGCAGCTGGTGGGACCTGTATGGGCATAAAGTGAGCTGTTCCCTGCTTTAGCACTCTGCTTTGGGCACGCTGGAATCGACCGGCTGAAAGGGTCACAGGATAACACCAATTGTCCTCCTTTGACTGGTTTTCTTCCTGCTCTTTGCCATAAAGTTTAGGAGGTTTAGGTGAGGGTGGAAAGCTGCCGAGGCAGTGACAGCCCCGGAGAGGAGCAGCACCAAGAGGGGCTGGGGTAGTGCCATGCCCAAAGCCTCAGCCCTGCTCAGGCACTGCTGTTAAATGGTTCCAGAAATAAAGATCTTTGTTCCCAGCCCCGTTTCAGGTTGCTTAGTGACAGCAGTGTGCTTGTCTTGCACATTACTTACCTCAGCCTGCTTCCAGAGCAAGGCAAGGAATGGTTAAAGGCAGGATAAAATGGAGAGTGCCATATATGATTCAATATAATAATTATTATTTATGACCAAGAAACGCACATTTTGTCCCATATCAAGGGCAAGGAGCACCGAGGGTGCTGGGCAGGAAGGGTGGTGGGTCCCTGACCATGTGCTTCTCCATATTCCAGAGGGCAGAGCTGGGAGATCCCATTTTTATCAGGCCATGCTCTTGTCTCTTCCCTCTGAACGCACAGGTTGTGGTGGGAGTTGCTCAGAGGGGTTTCTCAATGTCCTGCTGCTGTTTTTCACCTTTTCTTCACTCCCAGAAATCCAGGTATCACTATAAATGTTGGTATTTTAAAATGCTGCACTCATTCCTCCCTCCAGAGTATCTCTCAAACTTCAGCATTTGGGTGTGTCTCATTTTCTTTAGTGTGATTTTCTTTAAGGGTAGAAAGATAACAACGGACATTTAAAAATACAATAATAATGATATTCAAAAGCAGCTTTGTTAAAACCAGTTGGCATCATTCCCGTGATGTTTTGCAAGGAGAGCAGGAACTCAGAGCTGAGCAATCTGGGATAGTGGAAGGTCCTGCCTGGAAGTGGATGAGCTTTAAGATCCCTTCCAACCCAAACCATTCTGGGATTCTCTTTTGCCTTTGGGAGCATCCTGGGGGTAAAAGAGAAAATCAAGGGGATGATTCCTCAGCTCTTGCCTTGAATTTGGTTCAGTGATTTAATTATCTTGGTGTGTAAGGGAAAATGAAGTGTGCCAGATAAACATCTCGGGCCTCTCACGGTCCCTCTGGAGTGAAAGGGACTAAAATAGGACTTCTTAATAAAAGCTCATTAACAGTGCCTGCGTGGTGGGGCCCTGTGTTAATTATGACAAACATATATATATTTCCTGATCACAGGAGAGTGCTATTCCAATATAAATAATTCCTTCTGTACAGCAAGCTTGGGAGGAAAAAAATTGTCAGATATTTTCAGTCAACAGCAGTTGGCTCCGCCGAGCTCCTCGTCAGCTGTGATGAGCTATTAGGGGAATGTTTATGGACACAGCAAAAATAAACTCCAAAAAGCATCCATCATCTTTATTGCCCCTTTCCAAAGTGAAAGGGGTTATTTTCTTGCTGGACGAGCTTGCAAAGGACTGATGGAACCTGGGAAGACAGAAATAATTGACAGGGTTTAGTGTTTTTCCAGACATGACATCAGGGTTTGATACAAGAAATGGGAGATAATTCATCTCCTTGCAGCACTCAAAACGCTTTGCAAAGGTTCCAAACCCCAGAACTCTCTGAATTGCAGGAATACTCTGATGCTTTATGTTACTTTGGTTTAATATAGGTCTGAACACCCCACTCCTCCCTAAGAAAAGGAAATTTTAGTATCCCAAGGTCAATGTGCCTCAAAACCGTTTGCAAAGTGAAAGGGCTTTGTCATTTCTGTGACATTTGGGATGTTCTGGGTTGGTTTCCAGAAGTTTCCAGCGTTTTTGTGCTCCTGGAGGCAGAGAGCTCTGTGGTGGGGAGGACTTAAAGAACCCTCTGTCTCACCTCGCTCTGCACCATCAAGGTGTGCTCAGGTGGGGTTTAATTGGGTTAAATTTCATCACTTGATCTATTAGAGTTATTTCTCTTCAAAAGACTGCAGTTTATCAAGAAGGAAGAGCAAAGAGAACAAAAATCCCACTGTTCCAGGCTGGGGCTGCGCTGTCACGTGTCGGAGCCTGTTAAAAACCCCTGTTCCCAGGCACAAGGAAGGTGCTTAAAATGCACAAAAAATTGAGATGCAACTTGGAAATAATCATTATATTGTAGGTTTGTGCTGCCATCCATTGTGCCTTACCTGATGGGGTAATTACCACCGTTACAGAACATTTTAATTACAACACTGAGTCAAACTTCATGAAAGTGCCTGGCTATAAAAATGATATTAAATATGCACAGATAGACTTTTTCTACTCATATTTTCCTTCCTTTGTGTTTTGCTGTTAACAGGAACCAATTGCTGCTGTCACATCCCCTGCTTGTTTACAAGTTTCAAGGTTTTCCCAGCATTGTGTGGAAAAGAGAAATATTTTCTTTCCAGACTTATTAGATTATCAACAGATGCTCGTTTTACAAACTTGCTTTGAAAATCTGACTGGGCAGAGAAACTGTTTGAGACAGTGATCCAGCAAACTGAGAGGGAGAAAACTGCAAATTTGAGTCATTTAGCAGATTTACAAGTGTTTGCACAGGGTGAGATTAGAAATGATGCTGGTCTGTAAAGGTAACTGCAAAGAATTGTTCAGAGCTGGTGAGAAACAGCAGAGTTTTAAATGAAATCATGCACCCCCCTCTGCTCTTCGGCTGCATCTGAAAACAACAGTGCAGGAGATAAATCAAAATGAATTTTGTGGGCTGTGGGAAATCCTTGCTGGGAAGCTGTGTAGAGCCTTGTGCTTTAAAGCTTTCAGCTTTGCCTTTTGCTGCAGGTTTTGCTGAGAAATTAGGTGAAATTTGGCCGTTTTTGATGATTGTCCTTTTGGTTTCAGCCTGGGTTCACGATCATTCTTGCTGTACCTTGCTTTTGCTCACAGTCCCACATCCCCAGTGTTGCCTTTACAGACCACCACCACCTAAAATCCCATCTGCAGCCCAGCCCAGCCTGAAGTCAGGAGCAAAATCCCAGGGGGGAGAAGCCCTGGGATGGGACAAGACCTGGATCCTGAACCTCAGGTGCAGCCTGGGCTGTGCTGAAGCCCAAGGACAGGTGGTCACAGGTGTCCCTGGGGCTGCAGGGGCGGCGGGGCAGGGCTCAGGGGAGCTCTCAGTGGAACCTGCACCCAGAGGTTCAATGTTGATACAGAATATTTATCAATTGGTATTCAGGAGCCCCTGCTTGTTCTAGGAGCACTGCTGCATACCCACAGGTATTTCCCTTTGATGTTTCTTTAGTTTTCATGATCAAAATCGGCCCTGTGCCTAAAACATCCTTTGCAGGAAGTGCTGGGCCGTTTGCGGAAAACAGCTGGATTTTTGGGGGCATCACCTGATCTGCCAGCCCCAAAGCAGGCTGGGTGAGCACCTCGCCCTGCGACACACTCTGCCCAAGGAGGATGGGGCGGGTGCCTGGCTGGAATTTTAAAAAGCCTTTTTTTTGCATGAAAATCAAAGAGCTGGTGCTGCACTTGGCTCGTTGGTGTTTGGGCTGGTCTGTGGTGAAGATAACAGAGCCTGTGCAGGGGTGTGGTTTTGGGAGCCCTCAGCAGAAAATCATGCCTGGTGGTGGTGGTGGCAGTGTCTGTGCCTGGGCAGGATCTGCTGCAGGGGTGAAATGAGTGGACACTATTTCCAGGAAGCTGGGGATGAAAGGAGAGAGAGGTGGGAGGTGTTCAGAAACACAGGATGGTTCTCGTTGGAAGGGACCTCAAAAATCATCCTTGAAATGAAATTCAAGGATTTCAAATCATCCTTGAAGTTCATCCTTGAAAATTCATCTTGAAGGATAAGAGAAAATGGCCTCAGGCTGTGCTGGGGAGGACCAGGTTGGACATCAGGAGGAATTTCTCCATGGAAAGGGTGGTCAGCCCTTGGAAATAGCTGTCCAGGGATGTTTGGAGTGCCCAAGCCTGGAAGTATCCAAGGAATTCCTGCACGTGGCACGCAGTGCTCTGGGCTGGGGACAAGGTGCGCATCGGGCACTGCTTGGACTCGATGACCTTGGAGATGTTTTCCAACCTAAATGATTCTGAAATTCTGGTTCCAACCCCCTGCCCAATGGAGGGGATATCCCAATGGATGGGGAAGGAATAATTCTCAGTTTTGTGCCCTCACATACAGCCATGCCAGTAATTCTAGCAGATTGCTGAAAAGCAGCAACACCTCTGGCCATTGTGCCATTATTTATTTCTGACTTGCTCCTTTATTGATGTGGGAAACAATTTTGGAGAGCAGCTGACACAGGTCCTGCCATTGAATTTTTAGCTGCATGGGGTTGGTGAGTGATGAGAGCCTCACCTGATGTAAGAGATGCCTTTGATATTCTTTGTTATCTCTCTGGAAGGTTCAGATTGTTCTTAGGAAAGTGAATTAAAAATATGCACAATGACTCCATTAACTCCCTGGCAATTACACTCCAGCTCTTTTCAGGATCACTATGGAAAATTAGTTCCTTAAGACATGCCTTAAACCCAGAAAGGGTTTCCTAAGAAATCAGGGAACTGGTTGCCAAAAAGGAATTGTTAAATCCATTGTCTTATGAAATCCATCATGCCACCAGGAAATAAAGATTTATGGCCGTGCAGTTTATGGGAACCACATTCTGTGTCTCACGGCTTTACCAGAGGAGGGGTTGAGTTCAAATTCCATGGATTTTTAAGGAGACAGACAGATAGAGGACCTGTTTTCTGAGGAAATTCAGTGCAGCACACGAGTGTTGGCTTGAAAACTGCCCATTTCCCTTAAATATCAGCATTGGCTTTGATGGAAAAGCAGCAAATAATTATTTTAGTTTGAGTTTCACATTTCAGTTATTTTTAAAGGGTTTGGGGTTCTTAAAAGAAAAACTGTTTAAGCTTTTCTTTTGTTCTTTGTATCCTCTGAGTTCCTTTGGCTGAAAGTTTCCAGGCTGTGTTAGGAGTTTGTCCAATTCCCAACATCCACATGGGTGCCTGTGGGAACCCCAGAGTAAAAATTAAGGAGGCTGTTTCTGGGGCACAGGAAAAATGGAGAGTAAATGGCTCTATACTTGAGAGTCTGTATTATTCTAATCTTTTCCCAGTGTGAAATTCTCACTTAAAGTTTCATGGGAACATCTTTCCCTTAAATACAAGTCCTCACTTTAGCTTTTACTGGGGGTATTAAAAATATGTGTAGGAAAGATAACACTTTGTAGCTGTGTAGTAGCTGTTAAGGAGAAAAATCTGGATTTGAATGCTGATCGTTTGCAGATACAGAAATTGTACCACCTGCTGCTGGAAAACATGGAGCATCCATGAATATTATGGGAAGTGTTCTGACAGCTGCTGCAAGGGGGAGGCTGCAGCAGCTGCTTACTAAGGGAGAATATCAGCGAGGCACTGAAGCTCTCGAGGAGACAGGACCTCAGTTTTGCACCTTTATTGAAGACTTGTCCAAAATGCCATCCAAAAAATGCAGAAAACAAATTTTGCAGTGCGCAGGAGCTTGCTGATCTTACCTACACACTGCTGCAAGCACTTTAATCTCACTATTCTCCCATTTAAATAACTTCCCAGAGGTTTCTGCACCTTTGCAGTGCCCACACAGTGTGTGGCTGTTTTCCAAACAGGAATTCCCAGGATTGTGACTCCCTGGGTGCTTCCTTGGCCTCACCCATTGCTCTTAGAGCTTCTGATTCTCTTCTGCATCAGCCCTGAGCTGCAGATCCTGAGAGGTGCTCGGGGCTTGTCAGGAGAGCTGGTCCTGAGAACATCTGAATGCATTCCTAAAGTAATCCCCTGCTAATTAACACACAAACTCCTTCACTGCTAATAAGATAAATCGGTGTTGTCTTGATCTTATGCACAGTTTATGGTAATTTTAAGCCCTACAGAAAGTGGCTGCTTCCATGAACAAATGGGGATAATTAGCTGGAGATAGTTATTATGCAAATTGAGCAAGCTGCACCTTTGAGTGGAAGTGGATGAGCAGGTTGAGCATAATGCCCTAAATTTGGATGCAAATGGAAAAGCTGTTATGGCATAACCTGCCCAGGTTGTCCATGCTTAGGATCAGCTGCAGAGATTAATTTGGGAAATGAGCCTCGGCCACAAGCCCAGGCTGTTCTCCATCCCCAGGTGGGAGCGTGGCTGGGCTGAGCATCCCTGGGTGAGCCCAGCAAGCCCTTGGGGCACATTTTTGACCAAAACCTCACACTTCAATGAAATCAAAAGGTTTGGGCAAGTATTGATCTTTTGAGATTTATTTAGAAAATTCTGACTATCTTAATAATGTTCAATTGAATGCTTTTACTACCATATCTTGTAATTTAGGTTTATTTATTTATTTATTTATTTATTTATAACAGCCACATAAATACTTTCATTAGGCTGAAATGGAGAGGAATATTGTAAGACTGAAACATTGAAAACCTGAATTAATTTCTTTTTTTTTTTCTTGGGTTTTTTGGTGGTTTTTTTTTTCAGAGTTCACCACAGGACACCTCATGCGTCTGCTCTGGTTTGGAACCAGGTGTGCCATCGAATGTAGGACTGCTGGAGCCTTGGGGCTGGAGCAGGTGCTGACGTTGGCCAGGCTGGTGGGACCCCAGGAGGAGAACTCTGAGCCAATTCCCTTCCCTGTGAGTGTGACCTTAGACTCATTTCTTCGGGAGCAGTTGGAATTCTGTTCGTCTGGGCTGTCTCAGCTCTGTGGTTGCTCTGAGTAACCAGGAGCTGGTTATTAATTAACACTGAACACCGTAATTGATAGCAACCTGCTTTAGACAGATCGTTCCTATGAGAGCCTTCAGCTCTGCACCTGCTGCCCCGGAGTCTGGGACTGCCAGAGTTCCAAAGAATCCCAGGCTGGCTGGGGTTGGGGTTGGGGTTGGGGTTGGAAGGGGCCTCTGGAGAACACCAAGTCCAACCTCTGCTCAGCGTGTCGCCCTGAGCAGGTCACACAGCATCAGTCCAGGTGGGTCTGAGTATCTCAGGGAAGGACACACCACAGTCTGGGCACCTGTTCCAGGGCTCTGCCATCCACAAAATAGTGTATTTTTTCCACATGTCCAGCTGGAACTTCCCATGTTTCAAGTTGTGCCCACTGCCACATGTGCCGTCGCTGGGCACCACTGAGAGTCCTGCCCCTTCCTCTTGGCACCTGCCCTTAAATTATTTGTGTGGTGGGAAAATCACCTCTCAGCCGTCTCTTCTCCAGGGTTTGGAGTTTCTGTTCCCAGAGTGGTTTGGGTTTTCTATTCCCACATCTTGGCTTTGCCACTCAGGAGCTCTCCGATTCCTGCTTGGGGCTGGGTCAGCCCTGCCTGGTTCAGACTCAGCTTCCCCCCAGAGCAGGACCTGGGCATGCAGACACAGCCCAGGATCCACCTGGCTTTCCTGGCAAATCCCAGGAGCTCCTGGATGGCTCCCATCTCCATCCAGAGCCCGGGAGCAGCAGCTCCTCCAGCCGTGCCCCACTCCCGCATGCAAATCAGCGCCAGCCTCGTGAATGGGAATAAAAATGCCTTATGATGTTTTCTCTGAAAACGAAAGGAAATCAGATGGATGTAGGATACAAATGAGGGCAGGACATCCCAGGCTCTTGTTCCCCGGGGGGAGGACAGAGAAGTTATATTTACATTACACACGGCGTGCCCTGACTGTCAATATTGTGAAGCTCCTCCACAGACCGATGAAATCTCCACCTGAACTTTGTCAAACTGTTTTATCACTCAATCTTTTGATTATCAGTGGAGGCAAACCCCCCCCACATTTCCATAACAATAGCACTTAATGACCGGAGATGGTGAAAATCCAAGGTCTAATTTTATCCATGGAAATAAAGATACCAGACGTCTCTGACGAAATATTTGAAACTTGTTTTAAGAAAAGATGTTGGTGGCGAACAGATGGCCCCGGCCCGCCATCCATATTCATGAGTGCATTGATTTCATTATGCCTTCCCCTAGGAAACTCAGCTTTTATAAGTCTGCCTGGCCATCAAATTGAGCAGTCAGGAGCCCTCTGTCACAGCTCTGTTGCTGTAGAAATTGGGGAAAGTATGTGAGAGGCTTTAGCACTTTTGTCTTGACTTTTATCACCCAGCACCTGTTGTCTGGGGCTGCAAAACTGAGATTTTTATCAGGTGGAACACACAGTTGGCTTTGGGTGCATAAAGTGCCACGCTGATTTTAACCGAGTGATTTTAATTTTGTGGCATCCTTGTGCTGTTTAATAACTTCCAGAGGTGGACACCTACGGGCAGGAGCTCTCACTGAACCCCGAGCTGCCAAAATCTCTGGGGAGATCCCTCATGCGATTCTCTGCTTGATATATTAATTGCCCAGGATAAATCTTACAAAGCAGCGATCACTTAGATCACTAAGGGAAATGAAACATCCAGACAGAACTGCAAATCCAATTTGAAGTGCCTTTTCACAGAGGGAAACACGTTGTTAAGCACTAGCAAAAGCTGGGAATGTTTTGAGAATTGTTTTTAATCGACTTTGAAGGCTTCTGTGTGAAATTCAGGAGTTTTAGAAGTTTTGTCCAAAGGAATTTTTTTTCCTTTATTTTGTCCCTTTCCCAGTAACACCTAATTCCATATGTGAGGATCCACACTGCTCTCTCTAAATAGTGACATTTGGGGTTTTTTAGCACAACATTTGTGCAGTGCTGACTGGAGCTGAGCCATCTCCTGAGGGTGAAGCCCACGAAGTGCCTCACAAAAAGTTCATTTTCCAGGCACTGATTCAGTGATGGGAGAGCATCCCTGGGTATTTGGGGTCCAGGGATGGGGAGACTCCTGGTGGGAGCAGGAGGACCTGAGGGACTGATTGATGGAGACTCTCTCAGCCCTGCATTCAGGACCTACCTCTTTTTTTAAGGCAAGTTTAGCAGCTGGTCCTTTGATTTGCAAAATGAGGTTTAGCTCTAAAGAATAGGCCAAGACTGAGGGGACTCTGTAGGTTTGGGACTTGGAATTGCTTTTATCTTCCTCTTTTTGTCACTTCATTCCTTTCTTTGGGGCCAGAAGTATTTTTGTGTGCTCTTCAAAAGCTGGGCTGCTGTTGTACTTTGGGCTCCAAAGAGCCTTAAAAGTGCCATTTAAATTCAGATCTTTTGCAAAGCTTGAAGGGAGGAAAGTTTTTAAAGTGTTTCCTACTTGGACATAATCGATCAGTAGCAGGATAAAACCCAGAAATGTTCTTTTGGGGGCCTTTGATGAATGAAATTGCAGCTGCGTGACACGACATTTTAGGTGTCAGCTGAATAAAGACAGCATTTGACCATGAAAACAGAATGTCCAGTTTTTTATTTTACTCCTTTCCTAGAAGTAAAAAATAGGGTTAATATTCTTCTTGGTTTGCTTGATCAAGAGTACTGTTTAATTAAATAAAATGAGCACAACCACCATTTTTTTGCATTATGGAACTGTCAGTTTAGCATTCAGCTCCCAAAGGGTACTCAAAGGATCATTTAATTTTAAAATGATTGTAGCCTTGAAATAACTTAAAAGGCACTAATATATTTAATCAAAGGAGGTAACGTAATAGAGGAATAAATCATTTATGCATATAAATAACAGGGCTCCCACAAGGATGGGAAGCCAACAGGGAAAATATTTAGGGCTAAATTGTTTCCTTCTGCCTGTGTCTGTGGAGCTAAAACACCTGAGGTGGTTTGCCACAGGCCCAGTTTGGGCTTTTTCCGTCCCCAGGATATCCAGATGAGCTGTCAGCTGTCCCCGGGCCTGACCTCACTTGTCATTTGTGCCTGTTTTATCCACCCCGCTTGTGCCTGGCGTGTGTGCCGACCTGACTCCTCAGTGCCTCTGGAAATGGCAGGATTCAGGCTGCCTGCCCAAGTGCCCCCTTTCACCTCCCTCACTGAAGGAGAGCTGCGGAGGGGAAGGAGCCGCGTGTGGCCCTGCAATGAAAACGCCTTTGCGAGCCCGAGTGGGAGCAGCATTTCAGTTTGGGCATTTCTTCGTTTCCCTGGCTTTGCTGCATAAATAATGGGCTGCAGCGGCGCCCTTGCTGCCGGTGGTTATCTTTACGAGGCTTGGGAAAGCTCAGCTCAGCATTTGGGCCAGCAGGAGCGGGCTTGGCTCATCCCCCGGGACGTGGGAGCAGGGGCTGGGGGTGCTGCTGCTGCATCCAGGCCAGCCCTGGCGGTGTCACAACCCTGGTGGTGTCACCATCCTGGCGGTGTCACCAGCCACCCTCTATTGCCACAGGTGCCAGGGTGGCACTGGGCCAGACTCATCTCCTTTGAACGAATTCCTGAAAGTTTCAGAAATACGTATTTCGGTTGGTTCTTTTAAGAGTTGTTGGTTTTACGTACTAGGTGAAACAATAGGCCGAGCAAAAATATTATCTCTGTTGTTATACATTAGTTATATGTGACTGTATTAATTAGTAAATAGAATATGATGGGTATGATACAATAATGCAGGGGGATTTCTCCCAGCAGTCTGTTGCGACCATCTGGGGACTCTGCTCCCAGATGTTCCCAGGCAGTTGAAGTTAACATCAAGTGGCATTTATATATTTTTATATTCTATATTTATTATTATACACATGATAATATAATAAAAGAGGTTTCTCCCTGAACCTCTGGGGCTCCTGCTGTGCTCCCAGCTCTTCCCAGGCAATCAAAGTTCCCAGCAAGTGCAATTAAACACCTGAGCCACTCCAAACCTGTAAATCTTTTGACAAAACACCCACCACAAAGTTGTTCTTTGTGCATCACCTATAATCTGCAAATCTCTTGGGGTGCCACTCCTGGAGCTGTCCCCTTTTTGCTGTCACACCTTCCCTGTGGCAGCTCTACCTGTTTCTAATTAACACTCATGGTTATTATATCCATAGGAATTCCCAGAGACAAGGAAAACTGGATTTAACCAGAAGGTATAATGCCACATCTGCCCTGAGTGTTTTGTCCAAAATCCAGAGGGTTAATTTGCTTAATTGATTAAGCACAAATAGTTATGTTAAAAACTGCCCTTTCTAGGTTATCTCCTTCAATGACATTACTCTGTTAATTCAAAGTTTTTTTCAAAGTGATCTAATGAAAAATTAATTTCTAGGGAAAAAAAAAAAAAAAGGCAGCTCATAAATACAAGATTCTTCCCATCTGTTTGTGGTGTATGACTCAGGGCTGTGTGCATGCACCTGGATAAAAGATGAATAACCTGCAGCTCGTGCCAGGAGAGCTCTTCAGCAGGTTGGGATCAGGCAGGTGCCCGATCAAGGTCATTTAGGATTCCCATACAATATAAACTTGTTAGAAATGACATTTCAGTGGTGTAGCTCCCTCCCTGGGAGCATTAATATGAAGGAGTAGGACTGAGGAAAACTTCCAGTGGCCTGAAACACCTACATTTGGAAAGCACTGGAAATGAAAAACTTTTATGTTTTATTGATGCTGAAATCTGGATTTAGTGTTCTGGGTGTGTCCCATCCCTGGCAGCGTCCCAGGCCAGGTTGGACACTGGGGCTCGGAGCACCTGGGACAGTGGAAGGTGTCCCTGCCATGGCAAGGGTGGCACTGGATAGGTTTTGAGGTCCCTTCCAGCCCAAACCATTCTGTGATAACAACAACAAGAGGAATTGTGGGGGGAAATGACAGGGATCTGCAAAACAGGGATGGGCAATACAGGCTGAGGGTTCCAGGGTTTCAGCTTCCTCCTCTGTGGTGAAGCTCTGCAGGACCTCTGTTCTTCCTAATCCTAATCTGTGCAGCTCCTTTAGAAGGGAGCCACATTTCTCCAGTCTCCTATTTTTAAATGCACAGGAGTTGTCTAATGAGAAAGAGATTTCATGGGTAAAAATCAAGCAATTCCATAAAAGAGCTGAAGAAAATTGTTTCCTGCATATCCATCACAGTTCTTAAATAGGATCCCCAAATCTGGGGATGTTCCATAAAACTCCAAGGCTGTGGATGCCACGCTCTGGGTGATCAGCTCATTTTCTGGGATCTCCAGTCCATATTTGCAGCAAACAACCCCAGCCTAAAGCTGTCTGCCAAACCCTTTTCCAGACTCTTCCCTCGGTGTGCAACGAGCGTGTGGCAGGTCCTGTCCCTCCCGAGTGTGGGAGGATGTTGTTCTCCCTGGCATACTGTGAGTGGGAGAGTGGGAAAAACCAGCCAAAAGCTGCAATGGCATTTCAAGTTAACGAAGCTCTCAGTGATTAAACAGATGTGGGTTGAATAATTTAAATTTGCTGCATCTCCTACCATAGAAAATCAGGAAGTGCCTTAATTTTTCTGCAAGTTGCTGTGAGGTGGCTTTGGTTTGGTGGGTCATGGAATATCTGGAATTGGAAGGGGCTCAGGAGGATTGAGTGCTGTGGCTGTGCTGTTGGGTTGGACTGACAAGCAATGATTGATGTGTGCTGGCAGCCACCAGGAAAAAGTTCTGCTTTATACATTTAAAGAGTTTTAAATTTAGGTTTTTTTTTTTTGGTTTTCCACTCCCACTCCTTTCTCTGTGGGTAAAAAAGAAAAGCACATGGAGGGCAGGGACCTGTTGTGTGACGGGGAATTGATTTGGAAGAGGTTTTGTCCATTTTTGATAACTTCTGGATGCCAGAGGGTTATGCTGACGCTTCTTGTAAAGGAAAAGGGTTCTGGTGGCCACAGTTTCTTGGATTTTCCTGTTTGGCACCTGCAAATAGGCAGCTCCCACAGCTCTTCAGGCAGATAGGATTTCACCAGTTTCTTGCTCCCTAGACTGGGAGGTTCTGCCAGTGGGCTGTGATTTCTGCATCCTTTGAGGGAATGGCCTCTACAGACATTCCCCATCCCATCCCAGGAAATCAGTAAATAAAATCATCTTAAATTAAATCTTCAGTAAGGAAAGCTTTTAAAGATATGCTCTCAAGTGTTTCTCCATGGAAAATGAAAGGGGAATGCATTCCTCTTGGCTTTATTCCCACTCAGCTCTGTCCCAGCAAAACTAAAAGCAGCTTTCTGTATTGCATCCTCATTTGCAGGGCAATAAAATCCCAAGAAAAAGCGGCAATGCTTCATAAAAGTACAAACAAAGCAAATAGAAACCTCTCCTGGGATGTGTCCAGCCCTCAGATCCTTTGGAAGGTGGTCAGGAGCCGTGTGGGATGGTTACATTCCAGCTGGAAAAACAAAAATCAATGGATGTGAAATGAGTTAATACAGGTGGAAGTTTTTCCCTCTGGGCACTGCCAAAGGGTTTCAGGGTAGAATTTTCCAAAGAAGCTTTCCATCTGAGGCTGATGATGTTCTTCTTGTTATATTAACGTAGCTTTTGGTCTGTCTGTGTGACATCTCTGATGTGCTGTGACCACGTGGGCCCTGCCCAGCTCAGGCTGTTGACAAGGGGGTGTTCCTGAGGGATCTGGAGGTTCAGGAGTGGTTTGGCTGCTGAGGGATCAGGTGTGTGTTCAGGAGTGGTTTGGCTTTTCCTGAGGGATCAGGAGGTTCAGGAGTGGTTTGGCTGTTCTTCCAAGCCCTGTGGGACCACGCCAAGGCCACATGTGGCACCTGGACACTGCTGGTGCTGCAGATGCTGCTGGGACAGGTGCACTCCTGAGTTGACGAGCTGACTCCAGGAATGCTCTTCCTTAGCCGGATAAACCCTGGCTGCATCCGTCCCTGGAATTCCTTTTGTGTTCCCAGCAAGATTAGAGCCCGGTGCAGTGTTTTGTGTTAGAGCTGCTCTTCCAGCACATGCTGCTGTTCATCTGGGGAGCCCTTGCACATGATTGAACATTTTAATCTCTTTCCTGCGTTTCCTCACGTGGATTCCAGTAGCGTGTATCCGGTACCAGCAAGTGGACTATGACCCAGAAGGGATTCAGGGCTCTGGAACAGAGGGGCCCTGCCGTAATTTCTTTCTCATCTTCATCTTCTCCTGCTGTATCCTCATGTAACTCCACGCTGGGCTATTCTAAAGCATCGTTTCCAGCAGCTCTGTTCCTGGAGGCTCCAGCCCCAGCCCTGTGCTTCAGCAGGAGCATCACGAGAGGCACTGCCAGAGCAAATCCTTCTCCCTGGGTGAGGGGTGGGTGCTGCTGGGTGTGTTTGAATGCAAAGGAAAGGGGGAATGAATGGTGCCTGAGAGCAGAAGGACCAGTGCAATGTTCCCTTCCCAGCCACGCTTCAAACCGTGCTCCCACCTGGGCACTTTTGTGGAGAGCTGGGGTACAGCTGCTCAGGAGAAATCCCTGCTGGGAAGGGGAGGTTTGGTGGAACACTGGAATTTAATTTGGGTTCTTGTTACAGTGTCCACAGAGCAGAGTGGCCAAAGGGCCCCCTTGAGGGTAAACCTGTGCTCCTCCAACCTGCTCTCCATGCGCCCGGTGCCACCAGAACCCCAGATCCCAAGGAGAGCTGCTCCGGGCAAAAGGCTTGCTCTTGTGAGGGCTGAGTCTCTCCACGGTGATACTGAACAGTTCCTGAGCTGTCCCCCAGTGCCCTGCTGAGGTGGCACTGCCCAGAGTTCCTGCTGGCACCACAGGGCTGCGTTTGCTTTGTGGGGTTAGCCCACATTGGCCACTGTGGGCAGGGCAGTCATTTCCCACCTCTTTGGCTTGCTCAGTTTTTCAGTTTTCACTATAAATCAAATTTCTCAATGGTTTTCTTCCCCCGTGGTACCAATTTCACCTCTGTATCGTTTTGTCCTGCAGACACCACGCCTGAGCCACCTTTGTGCTTAGAAAATGAATTTAATGTTGCATTACTGAACATGGCAGTCAGGTTATTTCTCCCTCCAGCCAGGGTCAGAACCCACTTGAGCCTCAGGACTGGAGCCTGCCTGGACCTAATCCTGTAGTTTCTGGTTTCTTGTTCTCCCTCAGAGCCTGTCTCCTCCAAGACTGTGCTCAAATTGCCTGTTCACAGGGGCTGAGGCTGCTGCCTCTCAAGGGGGGCTGCTTTAGGTTGAGTTTGTTTGGTTTTGGGTTTTT
>WAAG01008221.1:90839-123889 GCA_013390105.1 Tichodroma muraria | reverse complement strand
GATGGGATATTGGGAAGGAGTTGATCCCTGTGAAGGTGGGGATGCCCTGGTACACATTGCCCAGGGAAGCTGTGCCTGCCCCATGCCTGGAAGTGTTCAAGGATGGGGCTTGAAGCACCCTGGGCTGGTGGAAGGTATGCCAGCCCATGGCAGGCTGTGGAACTAGATGATCTTGAAGGTCCCTTCCAACCCAAACCAGCAAAACTGACTTAGTTCCTCCAGGACAACGGATAACACCTGACAAAGCACCAAACACCTACAGGAACAACTCGTACAGGAATGCTCCCTGTCCAAAAAGCACCTCTGCTCCTCTGCAGGGGGTCACGGGTCTAACAACCTCCTCTTCCAGACAATTCCCACCTGGATGAGGCACTGTTCCCTCACAAGGTCCAACTGTGAGGCAGCCAGTAAAGGCACCCAATGGGATTGCACTGCTGGTTCTCACTCTGTGATTTAAACAGGTGAGCTACCACACTCCCTGCTGGGAACAACAATTGGGCTAAATCCCTGGGGGTCCCTTCCAGCTCAGGACCATCTATGATTCTACGGACAGCCACAAAAATTTGGGCTTCATTGCTAAGTCTTGCACACAAATTTATTTTAAACTTTTTCAAAAAATAGATTTGGACAAGAACCTTGATGTGCTCACCTTGCATTTAACAGGATCATGCCAGTTTTCACCACAGTTAAAGCTGTAAGGGAAAGAAAAGGAAAATAAGCAAACAGGGCAGATGATTGTACTTATAATTAAACAGTGTAAGTTTTTTTCTGGGCTGTTCAAAGCCAGTCCTAAGGAAATTCAACACACCCCCCCTTCAATCCTGAAATCCCTCAAGGGCCACTTCAAAAAAGTGACAGAACAAGGGGGAATGGCTTCCCACCGCCTGAGGGCAGGGTTAGATGGGATTATTAGGGAGAAATTCTTTACTGTGAGAGTTGTGAGACACTGAAACTGGTTTCTAGAGAGATCACCCCATCCCTGGGGACGCATCCCTGGAAGCCTCCAAGGCCAGGCTGGATGGGGCTGGGAGCAGCCTGGGATAGCGAAAGGTGTCCCTGCTCAGGGGGTGGAACTCGATCATCTTTCGAGTCCCTCCCAAACCAAAGCAGTCCGGGACTCCACGACCACACCCCGACACACTTCCAGGGCAGAATCCGCATCTTTTCCTGCTGGCTCTCACCAGAACTGACGCCCGCATTTGCAGCGCACGGGTTTAGCATCCGGGTACTGGACTTTAACGACGTGGTGGCAGTCGGGGGCAGGACACCACTTTAACAGTCGATTACACTGCGAAACAAAGCACAGGTGCCACGTCACAGAGGAAGGATGTGCCGAGGACAGCCCCTGCCCCTGCATCCCCCTGGCGTGCCTGCAAACAGCTAAGAAATTAAAACCAAGGCCGCTGCACCCATCGCTTCTGGCAGGGACTGCAAGCTCGATCCCGTAACGACTTCCGCCCTGGGCTGCGCAGGACAGCTGAACCCACACAGCTGGGAAACTGGGACAGTGCACACATCTTGCAAAGCACCTTTCTCCAAGTTTATTTTGAGGCGAAAAAACTATTACTATTTTGCTGAAGCAGTTCTGCAGTCTTACTGCAGCTGGCAAAATGTTTAAGGCATGTTCTTGTTTACAGCGCTTCCTGCTTTTCAGTGTGAAGTATCTCAGGTAACATTCAAGAGTCATAAATATTATATAACTATTATATAACTATTGTAACGATGTAATTCTGCTTCTCAGAACCCGGACGTTAAGCAACAGCTCTTACATTCTCTTTAGGTCTTTTGTCCTAAAGTTTTTTTAGTATTTTTCTACAACTGTCCCTGTAAGGCAAAGGACCATAAAACAACCCCTGCATTCACACTTGATTAGAGACTATGCAAAAAACCTGCTCTGCAGTTCTAAACAAGCCTCCAGCCTCTGGCTGGAGACAAAAACAAGCTACAAGCCATTAAAAAATTCAAATAAAAACTCACCTCTACAAAACTATTGGTTATTAAATGCTGGTACTTTAATTTAACCTTGGAATCTGTGATCAGACGCCTGTGGGAAGGGAAGAAACAGAAAAATTGTAGAGAAAACTTGTTTTTTCCATATACTGCCAGTAAGTTAAGACATATACGTTTGATTCATCCTTCTACACTTGAGGGTACCTTTTGTAATTACTCTGTTTATTTGTTAGATCATTTATTGTTATGAAAACTACATTCATTCTATTCAATATATAAATATACATATAAATATCTTAGCTTCACAAACAGAAAACTCATGCAGTTCAAAAGAACTGAACATCTTGGTTTGAGGATTTTTATTTAAAAACACTTTCCTGAAGAGCCCAAGAAACAAAGCAGGTAATTTAACCAGTTCATTTACATAAAACATGCACATTTCGTGGCAAATGCCTTTAAAAAGCTCCAGGACAATCCTTATGTGGCTAATAACTTTGGGAAGCCTCATGTCAGCTGGGTTTCAGTGGAATGCTACAGCTTCAGCTTAAAAATTAATGGTGTTTTAATCAATTTACCATAAAAACAAAGTTGATTTGAATTCAACGTCACTAGGGGTGTACACAACACGGACTTTAAATTCATTCCAGTCTGCTTGGAACTGGGAGAGCAGAGGAAACTGACTGATGGGAACCCTTGACAAGCATGGTGACCACTTTTCTCCTGGGCACACCATCCCAGCTGGCATTTGCAGACTGCCCAGCCTAAATGCATCCAAAATAACTTAATTATGGATTGCTGAGCTCTTCTAAAAATGTCTTTTAGCTATGACTGAAGTGTCTTCCCAATATATCTAAATATAAAGCTGCACTAACACACCCTTTGTGGCATTCCTGGTTCAAATCCTACTGTGGAATACAGCTTTATACAGGCCATACCATGGGTAAATATTGGAATTAATGGATTTTCCTTTCCAGCTGCAGCCAAAACTAAGTGCACTCCTGCATGTTTTCCTTACGACACTCCCTAAGGAGCGGCGTGTGCCCATGGGACGTGCACAAATCCCAGCCCTGGGCAGCTGGGGAGCTCCTCACCCAAGCCATGCTGGTTATTACATAAATCACAGCACGTGGCAGCTCAGTTCCCAGGGCTAAAATAAAACAAATCAGCTGACAAAGCATCTCTCCTGCAATTCTGGAGTCCAACTTACTGAAGAATGAGAAAACAATTTGGATTTAGTATGAATTATAAATCTCTCTTTTTTTTTTTTTTTACCCCATACCTGGGCTTCAAGACATACTAAACACCACCTTGAAAATTAATTATATTATAACAATATATCAGGTACCGGAATTTAAATTAATAGTCATGTCATGACTAACCAGAGCACATAATGCATTGGTTTTTTGCTTATCAACATGCTTTGATTGTCCCAATCAACATCACCAGGTCAAGATCCTCAAGAATTTTGCTTTGAATTGTCTTTTGGCAAATCATAAATGAAACTAGACAAATTAAGAGGTTAAAACCATGCCTAGAGCCCATAAAGCATTAATTTTGTGTTCGTATCACTTGGAAAATGAGAACTGGAGACTTGGTAAACAAGAAAGGACCTAAAAAGTAATAATTAAGGACACAGAATTGGGTGCAGGTTCCACCCAGAACATTAAGATCATTTACGTTTTTGCCATATATATTGACATATCCTAAGATCGCCGCAGTTGTCCATCTTGGCTTTCAAAGGAAAGAGTTTTTCAAAAAATGCCCCTTCCTCCCCACAGAAATCCAGGTAAGATCAGGCGAAGGTGGATTTTTACCTCTAGAAACGGTTTCTAGTTTGACACAAATGGGACTTGTTTGCTTTAGCACCCAGCTGGCACTGCCCTATCCCAGGCCTCACCCCTGCCCTCCTCAGCCAAGTGGAATCCCACAGCACTGCCCTCTTCTTCTTCCATCCTTTACTTGCTGCTGCCACTGCAGCTCCCAATGGTTTCAGCCACTCAATTTCACATGCACTGTTTGAACAGCTCATTCCAACTGCTGTAATCAAGAAAACACTCAAGGAAGTCCTGCCGAGAGCATTTGACTCCACGAATTGAAGTTCGACCTCTGGTAAACAAAAATCTCAATCATGTTACTCAAGATATGCCAACTCCAGCTCAGTTTCCACCCACTGGGCTCTACAAACCACCCCTCAACAGGGCAGGAAAGCACTTCAGCTACTTCCACTTCCATCCAGCCTACACTCCATGAGTAACCAAGAGCCAAAACCGGGAAAATCGCTACTCTGAAAGCAACTGATAATAAAAACCACCAAATTAATATCAATGAGTGAGTCAGGCTTCAGGAAGGAAAGAATAAGGTAACAGAATAAGCCTCTACTGAGATGCTTTTTAGCAAGAATTAAAATGAACAAAGTTCAGAATTATGAAGGATATTGCTCATGCAACAACCTCCCCCAGCGTGAAAGAGAAGGAAGCTCATGGAGTTCACTACTCCACCATGAACTAACAGTCATTCTACAGCTGGACAACTTAGTAACTCCAAGGACACAGGCTGACACACCAGCTTAATCAAATCTTGTGTTTGAGGGTCAATTGCCTCCTATCTGAGGGCAAAAAAAACCACCCAGCATCAGCCCTTAGGACTCCAGTCCTCTGACACACCTATTAACTACAGCTATAGGGTTTGGGGAACCAGTGGGTTGACCTGGGTAGAAGTCCTAAATTCCTACGTAAATCAAAGGAAACAAAATGCACAAAGCAGTAAAACAGGGTTTGGAAACCCTGGTGTCACACTGACCAAACTGGTCAGGGAGTCTTTCCTCCCAGTGCAGTCACAAGCAGTTTTCACACCTAAACAGGAAGTTAAGAGACATTCTGGTATCAAAACAGACAGTTCAAGACAGGTTTCTCTGCCACCTGCAAGCCGCTGTGCAGTTTGTTATAAGCATTTCAACAGATTTGAATAGCATGTGAGTAACACAATGGAAAGAGAGAGCAAAGCCCAGAGCATTACTTACATAACTGTATTGTCGTCCACTAAGATGTCACAGCCATGGGCAGGGCATGAAATGGTCTGAAAAACACAAAAGGGTCATGGGAGGAACACTGGTTATCCTGATTTTGCATCACAAGGAATTCCAAGGCAACAGACTTCACTACAATCCACAGCCAAAGGAGTGCCCTGCCTCTCCCACCACATCCCAGGTGTGCCACTCCTTCCCCAGCCCAGATACCTGCACTAACTCCACAGAATTCTCTCCAGATTCACCTGAGCAGAACCTGCAGCCCCCAAACCTTTGGGGTTTGGGTTTTCTCTGTTGGTCTTTTTGTTAAACTTTAGCAGAAAGACTCTCCCCCATCTCTCCAATACACAGAATTTCCAGAAATAAGCCATGAGGTGAGTTGGGATTTTACCTGTCCCATGCCTTCCTCCATTATTTTGGTAGTTAAATATTCACTCCAGCACTGCATACAGAACTTGTGTCCACACTCTAGGCCAGTGAAGTACTGCAATGACAAAGAACACAAGACATGGCCTCATTTTACCACATGGATTCATTCCATAAGTTCATCCTTGACGCTGGGCAGTTCATCCCTCCCGTGCCTCATTCTCCACACCAAACGTGAGACAGTGCTGTTCATTTTGCATCATCACCCCTACAGCCTTAGTCACTCTTCCAAAGCCAGACTTTAATCCCCAACCCCAGCAGCAAGGAAAGGTGTGGCCCGTGTTTCCACCCTGCCCATTTGAATTCATCCTTGTTTTAGGAGTGTATATGGAGCACAGCATGGCTCTCTCCCATTTGACTTTGGAAATCAGTCAAATAAATGCAACACCAAACAGGTCACAGTGATAAGGATACAGAGTCTTCATTCCTCCTGTTTTTTCCCCTTGGCACATGTGGGTGCTGCCCTAAAGTCCCAGACCTCAGGGAAGTCCCCCCTGAAACTCAGATGCTCATCAGTTGAGGACACTCAAGATCCTAATTGGCAGGTGTAAATTGCTAAATAAAATTTAATAATGATCCGCTGTCACAGACAACAACAGGGACAACTCCATCCTTGTCTGCATCATCTGCACAGAGCTGCCAAGATATCATCTGTGACTGAGTGGTTGCACAAGGGGTGGAGAAGAAAACACCGCTGAGGAAAGACTGGAATTAAAGTACTTTTCTCTGGTCAGCTCAAAGTTATTTTATACTCAGAGTCAGCACAAAGGAAAACTGTATTTAAAACACTTCATTTGTACCACTATAGAGGTAATATTTGCTGGCTCAGCTTTTCAAACCAATTTCTCAGCTAGTAAGATAAAACCAGAATTCCACCCTCAGATACCATCAAACTATGAAACTCTACAGAGGAAAGAACCCAGAACAGAATCCTCTGGAACAGCCCAAAACAACAGCAGGATGGTGGTAATTGAGGAAAGGAGAATCCACCTGAGGCAAATGTTCTTCCCGCACCACCTTCTCAGACATGACAGATATATTCTGTCCATCCCACAGAGGTGTCGCGGCTGCGCTGTGCCATCCCTGGATGCTCTGGAATTGCCAGGGAAGGTGCCTGTCAGCAGCCCTTTCCCAGGGGCTGGCAGGCTGTCACTGCACTGCTCTGACACTCCTGCCACCAGCACAGGCTGCAAGCTGTGAGCACCAACACGGGGGAATCTGACCTGAGCATCTGGCTTGGTTCCAGGTAAAAATAGAGACATCCATCCCCAAAAAAACAACAAGGAGGCTCACACCTATGTGGTGCCAGGAGGGAAAAAAGACACCTTCCAATTTCTGAACCCTTCCTGAGCCAGCTAACAAGGTATCTGATGCTCCACAGATGCAGCTGTGGCCAAGTGACATCTCCTGGAGATGATGCAGAGTTAGACTAAAAACACTTTAACATCTGTAACTTTTGGGATGCCACAGCATGAAACCAGCCCAAACACAGCATTGGCTTTTCCATGAAGTCTGGCTTCTCCACATGTGACGGGAAGCAAGCACAGACAAGGGAATCATCCCTTACTGAACCCACATTTCCTGCAGCAGGCACACACGAGGAACCAGCACAGAACACAGCCTCGTGTAAGACCTATTTTGGTTATTTCAGGCAGGGAAATGCTTTGCTAAATGCCCACAGAAAGGCAGCCACCACCACTCTTCCTCCCAGGCTGCAAGGAATGCAGAAAATCTCTCAGCTCTTTTCTTTACTTTGAGGGAGTTCCCAATTATTTTTGGCTCAGCTGACAGCAGATGTCAAGGGAGCAAGTAAAAAGGCCAACACAAAACCACCAAGGACGGGGGGAGCAGTAACTCCTTAGGCAGCTCATTAGCCCAGGGGAGAGCTCTGCTGTCACCACATCTGTGCTCAGCATCTACAGTCTGGACAAAGCAGGATGTTCCCAAAAACACCCCCAGCCCACTCTCCTGAGGGTGAGGGGCAAGAGAGGAGGAAGGCAAAGCCACGAGCCTCCCAATTACTGTCTTATCAATAAAGGTGTCACCCTTTAAATAAAACAACTGCTGGGACCTGACAGTGCTTGACAGGGACACAGAGCAGGTGAAACATCTCCCTTAAGTCCTCAGATTTGCAGGATGAGAGCTTCAAATGCCTTGTTTGGCAGGTGCTTCCCAAAATGGCAAACCGCGGCTCTTTGGAGGTGACTGAAGAGCTACAGATACTTGGAAGATGGGAGAGAGGGAATTTCAAGACTCACATTCCTACAACAGCTACGCACTGTAAAACTTCTTAACACCTCCAAACTCTCAGCTTTCCATAGGCTGAAAGGGGCTCTCAGTGCAAAAACCTCCCAGCTTTCATATGGAAAAATAATTAGCTGATCACTGAAAGAGGATTTTCAAAGCTGAGATTTTAGGTTGGGCATTGAACATAACAATAATCCTAGAATTTATAGTTCACAGGTAGCAGCGAGGCCACTGGGTACTCACCGAGTTTGGGTAGTTCAGATAGCAGATCTGACAGGACATGTCCTGGGCTGATGACCTGGTGTTCATCTGGCGCGTCCGCGACTTTTTACTTGGATTAATTACGTGACACTCCGCAAAGAGCTTCTCCAAGTTGCCATCGAAGTACCTGCACAACACAGGACAGAATGAAAATTTAACCACCTTCTAAATCGTTTTTCCATTCTATGTAGCAGCTAAGTGTACAAAGATGCTCTTTATATTTCAAAACTCATACACCCACTACTTCCAACAAACTCTTCTCAAACACAACACAGAGGTGGATATTAGGCAACTACATCATTTCAGAGACTCACTCTCGAATTACACACTCCTGAAATTCAGGCACCTTCAATTCCTCAGCTGCATTTCAAGTGATTTGTGATTCTCCCCAGTGACTGCTTTGCATTAGAATTCCAGGACAGGAAACTAGAGCAAGAACACCTGAGTTCAAAGTCCAGGCACTGGAACACCTTCCTAAAGCACACGTTTGAAGCCTTCAAGCTCAGTTCTTTTCAACTGAAGCCTTCCACTTTTCCTAATATTCTGATCATTAGCCATTTGAGCATCTCTTCAGTCAACCTGAGGTAATTTAACAATCTCCTAAAAATACAGTTCCAGGTTTACAATGCTTCTGAAGATTAGGTACCTGCTGGAAAGGAGGATGCAAAATTGCTTGGGGGGAGAAAAAAGATCACTTCCTTTCTATTTCCTACTCCCTTAAGGAAAACAATACTGGTTTGCTTTAAAGGCTTATAAAAAGCTCTGCCTTGGAGAGGAGGACCAAACTTGAGAGAATCATTATCAGAAAGCTCAGCCTCTTCCCAGAATCCTTCACACACCTTCCTCCAGCCTGCAGCAGCTGCAAAGAACTAATTAAACCAGACAATTAACCAGCCCCATCACCTGCACACATCCCCCAGCCAAACCCAGTAAGTCATTCTCCCCATCCCTTACAGCTCTACCTACCAACAAGGCTTGATTTATACTTGAAAAAATATCAATTTTCCTGCTGTTTCATATGTTTCTCACTGCAGTTCATGTATTTTAGATCTTAAAACTGATTTCAAGACACTGGATCTGGAAGGAAGTGGTGAATTCTGGCATCACAGCATCCACGAGGCTTTGCCACTGTTCTTCAGTGTTAGCTCAGGATTTTACTCAACCAAGGTCTTTCGTTTGCTTAGAGGATTATATTTAGAAATTTGTATGTTGTATTTAAATCTAAACATATCAAATTATATATTTAGAAAAATTCAGCAAGTGAATTCAGAGAAGTCCATTACAAGGAGTATTTGTTTATTAAGAATCATGAATAAATATTAAGTCCACAAAAGTTTTCCAGCCTTCCAACTGCTCTTACAGGCAGCAGGAGCAGCACAGGACATCCTCTGAGGAGAGCAGACACACAGCTGGCTGTGAAGTTTGCAAGGAAAATAGTTTTGTATACAAATGCTATGATGCAACTTGAACCCTGACACTCACGACCAGCTAAATGCTTATGGAAATACCAGAGGTTTTTGTAGTGCTGGGCTGGTTTTAAGGGTGAATATCCATGTCAGGAACTTGACTTTTTTCACCTGGAATTACCTATCCCCTTTAAATACCCATGGACTGTGCTTCTCCATGCTGTCTTCATGCGTTTTCTTTCTGAGGAAGTGATTTCCACATTTTCTTTATGCCTGTCTCTCAGACATACTCATGCCGCCACTGGGCCGTAAGAGCTCCAGAAAATGCAGAGGAAAACGTGGATCTCCCTGAAAATACACGGTTCCAATGGACACTCCAAAGTCCAACAGCTCTCCAACCGCTCCACCACTCCTTACACAAACACGCCAAGGGCTCAGTCACAAGAATCTTGCTGTTCCTTCAATGGTTAGGAACAACACCCAATTCCAATTACCATCCCTTTTCCCCCCTTGTTCCAGCATCACCCCAGACCATCCAGGCAGGCAAGTCTCCCTTTGCCTTTCCCATGTTCCTTGGTCAAAGGATTCCCAGGCAGCAGCTCTACCACCCTTCCCTCCCACAGCAGGTGAGCTCCATGTGACATTCACTGAACTCCCTGGCCAGCAAACCCTCTCCTCCACCGATTTCCATTTCTATTCAACTTCCTTGAATCCAAGGAAGAAAAACACATGCAATCCCAGTCCTGATCTGACCCTAATCTCATACAATTTCACTTAGATTTCTCCTGCAAATCTCACCTAATGCATTGCAAAAGATGGCTACATTACTCCACATCTCCTCCATGTCAGCATCCCTCCTCACTTCCTTCACAACTCCAAGAATTCTGATTTTCCCTCAAATACTCTCTATCAAAGGGTTGGTTCTTGGTACCTCCACCCTTATTGTCATCCTAGGGAGGAACACGGCACCTTTAACAGCCCTTTAAATCCTTTGCCCTCCTTTCCCTTCACAATGCAGATATTAAGTAATTCCAGCACTTTTGGCACACAAGAATTTTCTCTATTAATTCTTCAAAGTCCAGTTGCTTCATCACAAAGTTGGGGGGTTTTCTGCTATTTTAAAATGAACGGACAAACCAGTGTTTGTCCATTATTTTCAAGTGTTTCTACTTACCAACACCAAACCTATAACAATACCAAGTCTTTTTGGCAGAGGGATCAAGCTGTCAGCCCCTTTATCTCCTCAAAATTCCCTCCTGCTGTTTGTAACTGCCTAATCGCCATTTTCCAGACATAATCAAATCCTACCCATGGGAGTATCAAAGATAAAAAGCCTTTTCACTGAAAAAAAATTGCTTCTAGTACACACTTTGGGATATTTACTTCCATGGAAGAGCATTTGTGAGTGTCAGTGCATCAATATACTCACAGTAAAAGATATCTCCACATCAAAACTCCTGCCATGCACCATTTTTCACCTGTTCAGCTTCTGCTGAAGAGCGTAAAGGATTTATTTGTTCCAAGGAAAGCAGGCAGCCAGGTTCTGGAGAAGAGGCAATCTGGGCATTCCTGACATCCCTCCTCTGCTCAGAGGGAACAGGGACATGTGGCCACCAAGATAAGCAGCTACTAGGGACTGCTGTATCTCTGGCTGTGCCTCCAGGGATTAAATCGCGCCTTGGGGACATGCTGAGACACTCTTCTCTTAACAAAATGACCAGGGGAAGGCACATAAAGCAGGAGAGCTGCATTTTAACCTCCTCATCCCACAGAGGTTCCTCCCCAAACTCCCCTCAGGAGAGGACACCATCAGCCATAGTAAAATTGGAAGGTAATCAAGACAAGGTTCAAGCTAAAGCACTTTCTTCACTTGTTTCTGAGGTGATGTGCTCACTCTGCACCTGGTGCTCTCCTGCCCCTATGAATCAAGCTTGCAAGACCCAGGAAAATCGTATCTGACATCTTTATTCTCCTGAACACATGCAGCATATCAGAGGCTGAACTAGTATTCCTCCACTCACCACTTCCATCCTCCAAGCAAATCCACCCCAAACCCCCAATTTTGCTTTTGCACACAAACAACTAGTGTTTCACCAGGGGGACAGTGCAGTTTTTCAATTGTGGCTTATTATTTTACTGTAAGTGGAATAAATTTCTGTAGCACATCTGCCCTCTGAAAACAGCCGTGTAATTACTCCACGACAAAGCTGGCACAGACAGCAACAACCTGCTCGTTAAAAACAGGCATAACAAGGCTAAAAAAAAAGTGGGAAACCAGAGAAATTTCCATGTCACAAGCTCAGACCTCCCCACTTATCAAAAAAAGAGAAGCCACTTGGTTAAAGTGCTTTCCTCCAGGCCAGGTCTGATAAGGCTGCTGGGAGGTCGTGCTGACTCACCATGAGCTAAGGGAAAACAGGCACTGATTAAGAACTGCAAATATACACCATCAAACAACAGGAACTTTCAAGCAAAATGTGTATTTTGGGGTGTTTTTTTCCCCTTAATCCTCATCTATCACCACAGCAATGACCAAACCCTCTTGAACACCAAGAGCCTGCTCTCAGCCTCCTACCCAGCTTCCTGCTCCTGCTTTAGCACAGCTGAGCACTCCAGAAGATTTCATGGAAGTTATTTGGTGCAGAAGTGACAAAAGGCAGCGCCAGGCACTCGAGAGATCATGTTTTGGTGTTTTTCTAATACAACAGGACATCAATAAGCACCAAAACTGGGACCAGTGTGCAACAGATCTGCCTGGCCAAGTCACGTGTTCCATCACTCCCAGGGGTAATCCTGCTGAGTAAAGTATTTTAATGAATATGTTTACCTGTGGGTTTGTAAATACAATGTGTACTTAAACTGTAAAAGCCTTAACAATAATACCTCACATTGACCTGGCTGGCACCTCCCTTGAGGAAAAAAAAAAACAAAAAACAAAAAAACAAAACCACAGCCCAATTTTTATTTTTAAATTGATGGCAGCCCTAAACAAGTTTTCAATGACAAGGGACAAAGCCTACTGTACAAAGGGATGGCTTTTCAGAGCACTTCTGTAGAGGCATCTCACAGCTAAGGAGAGTGAACTTTACCCTGATCAAGAGAACCAGCCCAAGAAACTCAAATACCAAGTGAACAGACATGTTGCAGAGCAGGAATTAAATCAGAATTCTTAACAGCTGCAGTCGGAGTTAAGTAGTGGATATATTTGTAACACAAAGCTTTCAGACTTCCAATATTTACTAAAAGAGGTCAATCTCAGGAAAATAAGGACTAGAAAGCTGTAAAAAATACAATCACTTCAGAAAAAAAAATCTAGGTTAAACAAAACAGAAGAGATACCTGAGCACCATCACTAACGGAAAATATTACACAAACGAGGCTAAAGATGTCCTAAATCCATTAGCCAAGGATAGCAGAAATACTTACACTCCAAAATAATTACTAACAGTCTGAAAACCTTTGCTCCTCTTTCCCTGGGTAACAGAATACCAAAGTACTGGGGCTCAGCCCAGGACTCAGTGAAGGGATATTTATCAATTCACTGGAGCACCAGCAACTGCTCCTGGTTTACCAAGCACATCTCATCCTCCCATACCCTGATCATGAGGCAAAGGAAATGGTAACTGAGGGAAAAGCCAAACTAATGATCCTACCAGGCCCTCCACACTCACCCACTGGTCACTTCACACCAGGTAAGACCAGCAGACATCACCATCAGCAAGTCCCTGTACAGCTTTCACTGCTCCTTTTGGTTCAGATAAATTCTCCTTCCAATTTCTAAAGTAAATTGAACTCTCCAGCTCCCTCAACTCTCTTCAATACCGACAGTGGCATTAGAATGAACCAAATGCAGCTGGATTTGGTCTCCACTGTATAACAAACTGAAAAGTACCTTTACCAAGTAACATTCCAAGAGCTGGGAATCAAAGATGGGAAATAACCATAAAACACTCTGCTCTGAGGGGAAGGGAGAGGCAAAATTCAAGCCATTATTTGCACACACTGAAGAAAACCTGGAGCTGTGGAGATGAAGACAAGGCAGGGCCATAATCAGTCAGGAACAATTTAGCCTAGGCCAGAGCAGCAAATAAACATGTCAGGAATACACATGCCAGCATGACAGGCAAGAGCAGCTAAACCCAAATCCAAAACAGTTGCTAGATAACAAGAACCTGCTCCTGCTTGCTTTCCCCCAAAGCCTGTCCAAAGCCTGTACATGTTCAAACTGGAAATCCCTCTCTCCAACACGCAACTTAACTTCCACAACCTCTAAGTCTAACCGGGCACCAATAATACCAAAACAAGGAGTCACGAGTCACCCTTAGCTGGGAAAGGGGCTCTGCTTAGAGCTTACACAGAAGATTCTCCTGCCACACACTGTGCATTCATCCATCCTCAATTAACCCAGGAACAAGCATTTTTTCCAGCTCTGTAGCACAAGGCAGTTGCATGCTAAGGTGGCTGCTTACCTCTCCATCAGCTTCTCCTTATCCCAGTTGAAATGGCTAAGCAGTATTCGAGTGATAGTCGCTGGATTCTGAAGAAAGAAGAGAAAAACAATCAATAATTGAGCAAGCAAGCCAGAGTGAGAACACCAAGCAGAGCTTTGAATAGGCAAAGGGAAAATCAGGGTGTCTGATAATATCACCTGTTCAGACAATACATGTTTACTGGCATGGACTGGGAAATAGCTGGACTTGACAGATAGACAAATTTAAAAGGAAAAAAAATCCAACTCTGTAAATCCAAGCATCTACATAAAATGAGAATTTGGTTGAAGATTTAAGGACCGGATTAATTACACCTACCACAGTGCCAACATCTCCACATCCAGCGTGCCCACGCAATGCAATTCCAGCATGTCTGTAAAATGCAGGCAGGGCTGATTTCCACCCATCGTACCCATTTTTGCCACAATATCCACACTACTTGCAGAGCAAGAATAATCCAGACCTGACCATCAAAACACTCAGGCTGAAAACTGTCCCAGAACACAACTGGCTGCCAGTGTAAGATGACAAAGTCCTTGGAAGACCCCAGAAGTTCCTGAAGCACCATGAAATCCAGAAAAAAACTCATGAACAGCTAAGGAAAGAAATACAGTCTAGAAAGGTCAGAAAGAAGGTGCAACACAAGAGCTGACTTTCACTTGTGTACAAGATTTTATTCCAACTAAATCTGAATCATCAGCCAAGAGTCTGATTGTAAGAGAAGCACAGCAGACCATACGGCTTCTGCTACACCCCAGAACCACGTTTTAAAATTCATGGTTAAAACCCCATTTTAGCTGCCCAAATCCATTCTCCGGGCTCAGTTTTAGGACCATTTGCATGCAAAGGAGACAAGAGCAGGGCCCTGAGAGCGGCTGTGTGTACTTTGCCATTTGACACCAAAATGGAAGTTTGCCTCGGGGCCAACGTTCAATGGACGCTCTGAAGCTGTTGAAAAGTAGGACATAAACCAGCAATGTGATTTCCTGAGCCCCGGAGCTACAGCCACAAGCTGATGCTGCCAAACGCCAATGCTGTCACCCACAGCAGCGATCCCACCCCACCCCTGCACGTCCTGCCCTGAGCAGTCCATACCACCACAGCCATTTTATGCTGCAAACAATGCCTCACAAACTGATCTTCTCTTTTACTTTAGGTTGGTTTTTTTCATGGAATCAGTTCTCCAATCTGATTGCCTGACCACACAAACAGCTGCATTAGCACAAGGGGAAAGCAGGACAGCCTCTTTCACCACCACCACCAACAAAACCTTCACTGAAATAAAGCCCTCGGGTGACAGTGTAATAAGCACAAAGAACCAGTCTTGAGGTTTATACTATAAAAAGTGACACTCCTCTTCTTCTGCAGTGTGTTCTGACTCTTATTAATGCCAGCAGAGATTGTTTAAGGCCAAACTAAGATTTTTTTTTTTCCAGCTTAAAAAGCCCGTGTGAACCAAAGCAGCTTTAGAAAGGTTTGACCAGATCCCTGACGGAAGCCCATAAGCAGCTGGGACAGCAATTCTACACAGTATGAGGCAGGAGACACCAGAAATGGGTATTGCTCAACACTGTAAGGTGACAGTGTGGTTCAGGTCCATATCTGAACCAGCCCCCCAGGTGACAGGGATGCCACCTCTTCCCTGCAGCAACACCAGGTGCCTGACTGGCAATCTCATGTCACCAGCTCTCCCAGCAGCCTCCCCCTCCAGCCCTGCCGAGGGGAGCAAGCAGCTCAACTCTTTCAAGTCATTCCTGCCAACAAGAAGCTCTACGGGAATTTAAGCCTTCACCAAAAGGCTCCTCCAGCAGCCTCTTTTGGGGTTTAGTTTCTGATGTTTCCAGGCTATTTTGTATTTGGGTCTCCACAACATGCTTTTCTGTCACTCTCTGTACTATGTAGCAGTACCTAAAGGAGTTCTTAAAAGCTCACTTAAGACAAAATTCCTGGAGCAATTTAATCAAAGATGAAAATACACCTTAGTAAATAAACCAATCTTATCTCTAGATTATCTTGGTTATGATACCAGCCCCTGTAATTCTCCAGTTATGAATTTCAGACAGCAAAGCATACAGCCCTTCAACGTAAGCAGTCTTCACTCAGCCCAGAGATCTGCCAGATGTACAGAGAAACACAATTTTCTTCATTTCTCAAGCAAAGGCATTGAGAGAGCTTTAATTAAAATCAGCCTGAAGTCTTGTCCTACCTTCTACCACAGCAGCCCACTTGGCCACTTATTAAGGCTTCTGGGGATACCTATTAATCGCTTAATAGGCTAAGAGGCAGCTGAGGTAGTGGTCTCTGTCTGACTTTAAAAAGACAGAAGGTTTCTCCTGCACAGAAGGAAAATTACGGTACATGGATAAGAAACTCAAACGGCCTGCAGTAATTATTAAGTAGAACAAGGCTGATCCAGCAAATATCACTCCCCAAAGGACATGCGGTTGAAAAGGACAAGAGGGTTTCATCTGTGGCTTCTTCATTTTCCCAACACACAGGCACTGCAGCTTTCCAAAAGTTTCCCTAGGTCAGAGCCCCAAGGTATCCCAGCACTGCGAGGTCAGGGAACAAAACTGGACATTATTTAGGATTATACTGTTGACTCTGTGTACTATCACCTTCTCCTGGCTTGCTGGGCTCCAGCTTCCTCCAGCACTGTTGGTTGAACATTTAAAAAAGAAAGGAAACGCCAGCAGCATGACAAGCTCCCACCAGAAATAGCTGGGCTGCCTGCTTTCACTGCCTGCCACATCCATCCCAGATGCAGCATTCAAACCTCCCCTGGCTGTTTCCCGGATACAGAAGGAAAAGAATTAACACAGCCCTGCCTTTGCTCATCCCTGGACAGGGATCAGTCTGGGCTGGAGGCACACAAGCGAGCACAGAAGACTGGGAGGGAGGCAGCTATGGAGCAAATCAGAGTTAAATACAAATGCCAAAAGTTCTGGCATGAAGGATTGTTCCTGTCTAAGACCAGGCACACCATCATGGAACAGCCGATCCACGGGAACAGCTCACATGCACACACTTCCCTCAGTTATTCCGGAGCTGGAGGAGTCAACCACAGCATCCACCCCAGTGAGGGCTGCGTCCTGTACCTTGGGCACACAGGGTTAAACCACCACCAAAATAACGTGGAATTGCAACACCAGCTCTACTCCAGCCTTCCGCCAACCCTCGGCCACCGCTCTGGACACTCGTGCTGTAAAAATTAATGGAATGTCCAAAGACTGGGTTACGCAGCACTGGAAGTCACGGGCCCGTTCCACCTCCTCGTTTGGCACACAGGAGCGTTTCCTACCACTGACACCACGCACATCAGCTATGAACAGGCTCCGCTGCTGCTCAGACAGGATTACTCCCGAGGCTGCAAGAGCTCCTACTAAGGCTATTTTCTGCTCACAAAGATGAATTTTCCTACAGAAAGCAGCCAGGGACAGACAGAGAGCAAGGAACAGCCAAGACGTTCTCCCCCAAACGTGGTCTGATGAAAGCTGAAGCAGCAGATCTCACTCACAGCAGCCTCCTATTAAATTTTACGTGTCGGAGCCGAGGCGGATCGCCTGGAGCCGAGGGCAGCAAGCCTGTTGATATCCAGATAGGAACAAACCCGAGGAAAGCAGCCATTTTGTTGAAATTCTCCGTGCGCTTCAAAAGATTCCCTAACAAAACATTCCGAAAGCTCTGCCCAGAGAGAAACACCCTCAGTCCTTCAGCAGGGAATTTTTATTTCTTTTTTTTTTTGTGGCTAACAAAGCAACCAAGTTCCACATATGCTTCAAAAAAAATTCCACTCCACCACAGCTTTTCACTGGAGGTATTTACATTTACTGTCCTTATCTACGTTGCCATGCTCCAGCACACCAATGCAAGCAGCAATAGGAAGCCCTACAAAGGTCTGGACTTCACCAAAGAAGCGTTATTAATTCAAATAAAACTCCTTAATTTAATAGAATTTAATTCAACTGGAAGCTTCATCAGCGATAAGAGTTAGAATTCTTTTTGCTGTCGAAATAAGAAAGTATGAATCGGAAGGAAGAATCTGGATGCACTTAAATGCATAAATGAATTATAAATTAAATATTATTAGAACATTAGCTTGAATCAGAATTTCCAAGCAGCACAATTTGCTGAATGACAGTTGGAAGCACTTGATCCATTCATGTTTCCATCCATCAAGACGAGCTGCATGGTTAATTCTTGATGCTATTACAAAGAAAAGCACATTTTACAGTTCAGCTTCTCCTCACATGCTGGGAGTCAGCTCCTGGTTCAGTTTCAGCATTTACTGCAAATAAAAACCATTTAAGAACAACTTAAGCTCAGTTCTCCAGCAAAATCCTTTCTCACCTCCTGAAGACATGATATTGATAAATTCTTTGTTTTGTTTCTTTCCATGTCACGGCTGGGTTTTTTTCTACCCATGGTCGCTTCCGCATTCCAACAGTTTTCATCCCAACTGCAGCACCTCTGTCCCAATAACAGAGGTTTTTACAGCAATAAGGAATTGATGCCGCTTTGCAGTTGGGTTTTCTACACAACTGCTTTGCACTTGTGAATCCAAGTAGATGCTCCAGAAACCCTGGCTTTGCCCAAGCCTCAGAACTCTGTACAGGGTTCAGACCTCAGCAATGTCCACTGCTGTATTCCATGGGGACACAAGACTGGGTTTACACTTCCCAGCAGAAGGAAACCGATGGTTTCACATCAGCTGACAAGACTGAGGCTTTGGCTTGGTAGAGGAGCAAAGAGCCATCACAAGCTAACGCTGGTCCGAAGCCAAGCAGCACAAACATCTGCTCCAGGGAAGTGGCGCCTGGGGACAGCTGTCACACCACCACTGTAAATATTTAACCAGCCAAACCGCCGGGGTTTGCAACAGTAGAGCACCAAGTGGAAACTCCCACTGTCCAGCATCTCCAAAGCTTGCCACGTGCGCACTGTGCCACGGGAGAAGCGCTGATAAATAACCCAGAGGTCACTTGTGATGGCAGCGGGGAGAGGAGGAGCAACCCCACCATGAGAGCAACACCACGCACCAAAGGGCTGCTTCACATAACAACCAAGGGGCACCAGCCCAAAATTCTGCAATAGCCTGATGTCTGCTCCACTTGGACCCTTCTGCTCTTCACCCGCACCTCGAGCCCCACACAGATAATCTCAGATATAAAGATACAGCTAGAAAGTGTCTTAAATCAGCTTTTGACCTGCTAAAACACATCACAGTACAACTGTCAGCAAAAGGTTTGCACTGCTCTGCAAGTGCACTGAGTGACGTTCATTTGTGGAGATCCATTCACATCCATTCTTCCAGGAGACAATTACAGGAAATCTTACAAGCACAAATCCTCATTTCTAGCAGCTTAATAAAATTCCCAGGAAGCCAAGACAGAAGATGAGCTCCAAGTGTTGAGTACTTCCAGGACATGATCTCAAACTTGCTGGTTTTTAACCACCAGCAACTGAGCACTCTGAGAAGCTGCTGGAAAACTTCAGTGTAATCTAATATTGCCTGGTTTGATTACAGACAGAACATGAGAGGGCTGCTGCGAGAAGAGGGCAGCAGCTAAAGGGCTCAATCTGCCAACCCATCCGTGCTCTCTCCCTCTGCCACCCCCGGGGGTCTGGGACACAACCACACCATGGGATGCTTCTGCCATTGGCCATCTCAGGGTTCACAGGGACAGCACAACTCACTGGTGGATCTCAGGTACTTCTCATCTTCCCCTGAGAAATAGTAACACCAGTACTGCTCATTCTCTGTACCCCCCTGAGGGGATGGTCTTTGCATCTTAAATACGACTGAAGCTGTATCAGAAGACTTGAGTTAGAACTCTAAGCCACCTGAAAATGTAAAGTTTCCTGCCATTTCCACATAACTCCACAAAAAGCCAGGCTACTCCCCGTGACTGCTGTCATATACTGTCCTCCATTTGGCATTGCCACCCCACTGTAACTTCCCATTAACACATACAGAGCCTTCAACTTTGACATCCATCATCTCCTCAGCTCCCTACATCTTTCTTCATCTCGTTAACTTCCCTTCACACATCATCTCCTAATTCTGAAAATTAAGTTTTACAGAGTTACTGAATTAGTACCATTACGTGATGGCACCAAATGGTAGCTTGATCTGATGATCTCAATTTGTAGTAACTTTCCTAGTAACTTACCTGCCCTTTACTGACTGTTTCCAGCTCTGATGAACCTAAGTTCTTCTAGCAGGGGAAGATAATAAAAAGCAACTTCAGCGAAAACTCTATTACTTCAGTTAATTGGTTCAAGAGATAGAAATGAAGCAGTCAGCTGCTTTACATTTTCTCAGAGCCTTTTGGAAAGCTTTCAGGTTAATGATTAGGAGCTGCAATGAAGAGCCATTGTCTAAGAGCTTTTAAAATCAGAAAAAATACTAAAGCAACAATTCCAGGATGAATTAGCAAATTTGGAAATGCAACTGAATTCACTGTAATACTGCTAAATAAAAGAAGATGGCATGGATTCACCCTGCTGCTCTCAGACGACTGCAGAAGCTCCACCACCAACTCAACACAAATTAAAAACGACCAGGGAAGGCCTTTTCCAGCATTTCAGCTGTGCTCACTTCCATAGCAGGAGAGCTAGGGTTTAATGACAGGACGCAGAGAGATGTTAACCCTTATTTTATCTATTCAATCTGAAGAACACTTTGGTTTCTACTTCCTTTTGCTACAGTTCTAGAGTATAAAGCCCATCCCTTAAAGAGGGAGGACCCACAGGCCCTGAGCTGATGTTTTACTGCCCGCAACAGCAGTATCACCCAAAGGATTTCCCTCTTCCTGGTGTCTCCCAGCACAAGAAATCCCAACGCACGAACAAAAGCTCAGCAAAGCTGGGTAGACAACATGAGCCTCAGCTCTGGTTTCTGGAGGCTCTGCTGAGCAACTGCAGCTGCCGTGCTGAGCACCCGAGTGGGAGCACATGGGTGCCAGAGTACGCTGCACAACGGCTTTATTCAATCCTATGCCTCCCACTCAAGGATTTGCAAAGACTTGCCTTAAAAGAGTAGGAGAAGGTGATGGCATCATTTCCATATAATTCTTCCAGTTTACTATTTCAGCAGCTCTGTAATATCTCCCCATCCGCTGTGGAGGAAGCAAACAGCTCCCAGCGCTGCAGCCAGGCTGGGCACAAGGTGAGAGCAAAAACCCCACAAGTTTTGGCTGCCATGGCTGTAAAGGGCCTGTGTGCTCATCCAGGTAAACTCCAAGTCTCCAGTAATCACCAATTCCCCCCTCAAGTCAAACCTTCAGTCAACATCCAGTGCCACGGAGTTGCTCTGACAGGATGAGAGTCCACGAAATAGGAATGGGTATTTAGGAAATCAGTAACGGCCCTCCGTGTCCCCGTCACAAATGACACACGGTCACCTTCCCTGCTTGTCAACAGAACACCACTCCCACAACCAGTGTCCAGTGGTAAAGCATATCTGAGCCCTCTTCCCTCTTGACACCACTGCTCTTCCAGACCTCCAGGTTCCATTTTTCCTCTTCTATCCAACACGACCCCAATCCTACTGAAATTCTCACCCCACCACACTTAGTTTGGACCCACCACACAGTTACTGCACTGATTTTATATACGGATCACAATGTGTACAGTACTATCAGACAGAAAAACCTGGGTTTTCTCCAGATCACAAGCATCCTTAAGGCAGAAAGAACACCATTAGATACTTTCAGTTCTACAGTCTCTAGAAGACTGCACACAGAGACAGTTTCAGTTCTTCTCTCAGACCAATATAACAACTCACTAACGCCTGGCTTGAATAAAATACACTGTGTTGCTTCAAGAAGAAAGCAAAAGCACATTTTTACCACAGAAAGAAACGATACTGAACGAAGGCAATGACTGACAGTAAGTACCAAAACACCACGGCTTGGCCCAAGAGCACAGGTCAGAAATCTCTCCCCCTGCACAAGATTCCAGAGAGGCTGAGGAAGACTCTAGACACCCAGAATGGCTTAGCTGTGCCCCAGCTCTATTTCTGCCTACGAAATGAAATGACAGCAACTTGGATTACGATTTTAATCTGAAACAGGGCAGTAACTGGGCAAGACCAGACCAGCTCAGAAAATATTTTTTCAGCAGCAACACAAGCTCACACAAGCACTGGCTCCCGGCCTTGCCACCAGAGTCAGGGATGGGAGCACGAGTGACCAGACACAGGACCTGACTGGGTAAAGGGGGTCGCTGGTTAATTTTAACACAGACAGGATCACCGTGTCACCAGACAGCTGAGCTGGCACAACCTGGACAACAGGGACTTGCTTCCAAGAAATCTGTTTGTCTCAGTCTGCCAAGAGCCATGTGTCAGGCATGTTAAATGCTGGGTCTAATTAACAGCCTAAACGTTTAAGGCTGGGTCCTCCCATACCAAAAGACCCCCAAATCTTCTTGTCCCAAAGACTGTAAAGCATATTGGGGTATACTTTGATGCCAGGTCACAGCCAAAGGTCCCACTTTTTTTCTCCATTATCCCACCAGCTACAAAGAGCAGGTCATCACCCTCCTCACCCCAGTGTCTGGGGGCTGTATTCCCCTGGCCTACCCAACAGCAGATCTTAATAGAAAACTGTGGGAATACTGCCAATATCTACTACCGAGTGTCCTCAACGTAACCATGTGAGTCTGACAGAAATACTCTTTGGGTTTTTTTAAGGTCTTTTATTAGTCAATGCTGGAAAGACTGGAAGTGGCATATGTCAGGCCAGTTAGCCATCAAGCTGATAAAAGGAAACAACCAAAAGCACATTTTTCATGTACTGTCTTCAGTGACTCAACTTCTGAATGAACTGTGCATTTCTGGGAAAGTACAGGTCTGTTGATGTAAGCTCCAGAAACTGTCCTTTTTGCAGGCAGAAATGAATGTTAAAGGAATAAAGCTGAAAGATGAACTGTACATCTGCTTTCTTCCTTTAAATCATCTTGTACAAGTCTTCTGGAGTCTCAAAAAAGCTTTCCCTGCTCTCTTCCCTCACTCCAGTATGTATTGGTACATTCACTAGGCTCTTTCACCACAATGTGCACTGCCAGGTCCTGGCCCAGAGCCAGAGGCACCCGAAGGGCTGTACCACATCCTGGGATTCATAAATCTGTAGGAGACTGGCACTGTTCACACCAGGAAGGAAAACTGCTGGCTCTGCTGGCTCCTGCTTCCAGCAGCTCAGGCAGCATAGGGAACAGGCACCTCAACTCTGGCCAGTGAATGATTTCCCAGTTAACAGTACCCAGCACTTCATGGATTTTGCACACCTTTAGGACAACAGAAATTTCCTTTTGCTGCTTTAAGCACATTCAGAGGCACCACCCAGTCCAGGGCAGTCAAAAGGCTGCTATGAGCAGATCAGTGGAGGAAGTACCAGAAGCAGCTTGAAGAAATAATGATACCATGGCATACTTGAAATACTTAGAAGAAATCAGACAAACCCTAGGAGGATGAAGGTATTTTTCTAATACTCAGCATCACAGTCATACTGGGAAGGGTAAATTCCCAATAACTTGTGGATTTTTTCCATAGCCTATTTCCACGGCAGGTCTGTCTGTAGGCTCAAATGTGTGCCATGAAACCAACTAACTGATTTTCTGGGTTAACTTTGATAAGTTCTCAGCAAAGGGCTTTCAAATTGTCCTTCCAGACGAAGATTTAAGGGTGTCCCCTTTTTAGACAGTGTGCAAGCAGAGGATCAGCCTCCAAGGATGTTCAGCATCAATGTGTCTCAAACCCTGCTGGTTATGTCTCAGATTTTGGGAGATCCCACCTGCTTTTGTTACTGGGCATTGCTGAAGAACACGTACCACAGGCTGCTTGGGCACAAAGACACAGGAGTTGTTTAATACAGAAGATATAATGCAGCCAAACTCTGTATCACCTCAAGACAGCCGCTGTTGATTACTAAAAATCACAAGATAACCTGACTGTGAACAGAGCTTTATCCCCAGAAATTAGAGTCCTCAGACTCACAGGTATTTGGGGGAAGTAACTCACTATGCAAAAATCTCACAGTAACATGCCTGTGCAGCCTGTCCTGAATCCTGATTTCCAGTTCAGAACATTATAATTAACATTTTCCAACAAATACACAGACAGGAAAAAGAAAATGGTAAGGGATGATAAATTCTTCCATGAACACAATGAGGTGGCACCCACAAACCCCTGCAAGTTAAAGATCCACCATGGTAAGTAAACCAAAGTCATCCCAATGAATAACTTCTCTCGAGGTAAGGGCCAGGTTACTTCAAAAATATTTGGATACATAGTGACTGGTGGCATGCAAGTGTTAACCCCTTCAGCAACAGCACGACTGATTAGAAAAATGGGCTTAGCACAAGAATTTTTAGCCAAGGGCAATTTCCGTGAGCATTTTTGGAGAACAAAAAGAATCTTCAACATTCTTCTATCTTCTCTTTCTCCTCCAGGCCCTAGTGAGGAGACCACTTGGTACTTTTCTTCAGTTCTCTGTCCCTCATTGCTTCTGATTTTGTCCCTTCTTCAAAGGAACACTCACTTTTATGATCCATTCCCTCTTCACCGGGCAAAGCGGAGTTTTTCCAGTGCAGTGAAACATCACCACACTCCACAGTATTTTAGGAAAGAAAAAAACACATTCCTTTGGGTTATTTCATCTCCCCATCACAGGCAAAATATGTTTTAAACGCCCAATGTCACCCTGACAAACAGGCAGGAAACCCATTCTGATGATGCCTATGCCTTAGTCTACAACCCTCCATCAAGAAAAAAAAAAATAGTTTAGCCATCTTAAGAAACTCTTTAGGCCCAGGAAACCACTGCCAGTGCAGCAGTGGCTTGGGGATGTAATCCTTGGCAGGATCTTGACCCTGGCTGCATCCCCAGCGCAGATGTGGTTGTGGCTTGTACCACTTCCCTGCAAAAAGCAGCTTTTACCTGCAAAAGCACTTTGTTCTGCTGGCACAACCTGCATCTGCACTTGGAAAACCTGCCAGCATCCTTTTCCCAACAAGCCTCTTCTAGCTCGGATCATTTTTTAATGATGACTTCGCAGTTTATTTACCACACTCTGCTCATTTATTCTTACTTAGTTTTACAGCCAACAAAACACAGCGCTGGCAACGCATTATTTTATAAGCCAATGTTTCCGCTACAAGAAGTAATTTTGCCTGTTTACACCCCAAAACGTTTTCCTCCAAGTGCTCTACAGAAGCCACCTTTGAAGAAAGCATATTCTGGAGGCACGAGGAGTTCTAGCAACCACTTGTTCACTCTTGTTCCCAACAAGATATACCTCCAAGTCTAACTGCAGTCTCTAATTGCTGCAGGTATTTTTAACCAGCTACCTTAGCTCCCTCGAGTTAAGAGAAAATAGTCTGGTGGGATCTGATACAGAAATAGCAGAACACAAGTCATACAGCAGTGGGGGAGAATGGGAAACCTCCAGTGTTTTCACAATTTTCTCATTTAAGGGCTTTGAAGTCTTGCCTCGACACAGACTCATTTAATCAGAAGTGTTCTACAGCTGTCGAGTCAAACCAGCAAGCAGGTGCAGATTCCCTAACTCCATTCCCTTTTGGTAGGGAATGGGAAACAAACCTGGATGTGCAATTTTGTATTTGATGGACTGCCTAGTAGCTGACAAGGATACCCCTTGCTCCTCTCCCGTTAAAATATTACTGTCATCAAGACACAGCTTCTGCAAGAGGAAAAACCCACCTAATCAGCCCTGCCTTGTAACTGCTGTGCAGGGCAGCAAGAGGAATAATTACACTAATGACTGGTGAATAATTGAGTGCACTGAAAAGGCTGGCACCCAGCCTCCTCCAAATCCCAGTGCTGCCTGCAGAAACACCCTGGCAAAGGACAGCAGGGAATTACACCATGGCACACGAGAGTGACACAGATCCCAAACACCTCCCTCCAGAGAGTTCCAGTATCCATCATCCCCCTTAAGAGAACTCCGAGTCCTTGCACTGTTCCCCTCCTAGAAGTTATCATCCCAGCTAGAAATGGTCTTGTGCACACTTTCAAGCATCAATTTCAGCTCTATTAACAATAGAAATAAGGACATTTCAAGCATGTCATATTACCAAGTAAAATAAAGAGACTGCTTATTACAGAACAACCTAATGCATATCTAAAATGCATATAAATCAGAGTATCACCTCAATTTGCTCAGATGGCCTTTCAGTCACTGCAGAAGTACTACAAACTATCAAAACAAAGACATCTGACACATTATTTCATCAGATCTTCATAGTGTACAAAAATGGTTAATTTTTAATTGAATTGTTATTTTATACTACAGTTCTTTTCCTCTATGCACACTAGGTGAGATTTTACTCCAAGGACCTTCCACTTGACACTGCTGCTCCCAGAAGAAAAGTTACTAAGCTGCTAACTTAAGAGCTGGAATGATGCTCTTCCCCCCGTTTCATTAGAAAGCTGCTGCTCAGCCTAGTTCTAATACACACTGTTTAATAAAGCTCTGTCCTTCCAAGCTCCATGAATTCCTCCATGCTTCTCCAGAGGGAGGACACGCATCCCTCCAAAGCCAGTTCTTTCTCTTTTTTTACTAGGCAGTGGCAATCCCTACCAACTTTGTGCTCCACCAGCTCCCAAAAGTTGCCCAAAACTCAAGAGAAGACTGCTGGCAATGCCAAAATGCACCACAACAGCCCAAGACAATTTCACAAGGGCTTACTCACTTCTTCCAAGTCACTTTCATGCTGTCAAAAACTATCTGTGTCAGGTTTTGGATCTGAAATGATCCCCAACATCTGGAAGTAGTTCTTAGTCTCTAAGGAAAACACTCAAAGCAGACAGTTCTGTGTGGTTCAAACCCTCACCACAGTGAGCTGCTCTGAGTACCAGGGATAATGACCTGGCACTGCTACACCACCTAAACAAGGGATCACTCCTGAAAGAGCCTCTGCACTTAACATGGGCATTCCAAACACGGGAAAGGAACAGACTTGTGAAGTATAAACTCAGTTACACCTGAAACAACTACTGAGGGAAGCCTTGGATGGCAGTTTTCAAAGCATTTATCCAAAGTGTTTCCACCACAGCACAAGAACAAAAGCTAAGAACAACGCAAGGAATTATATACAGGCCAAGCTCAGGGCTCCCCAACACCTGGGATGGTGAAAATACTTAAACATTATCAGCATTTCCATTATCAAATTACTAATGATTTCTGTCCCCTCAGAGCCTCCTGCACCAACGTCCCCCACAAAGCCAGCAGCCCTCTCCCAAACCTCAGGCATCTGTATTCCAGGCTGTGCTCAAATGCACCATTTGGCATTACTGAGCAGCTACGAAGCCTCCCAAGGTGCTTTACAATAAACGAGGCTGCGATTGCCTTGCAGTTGCTGCAGCTACTAAATGACTGGATGAAATTCAGCAGCATTATGCACTTGTATGCACCCAAAAGACTCCAAACATCCTTTGTGACTGTCAGGGATCCAGCGTAGCCAGCCAAGAAGAGAAAACATCACTTAAAATACTCAGATCTCGGTAACTCCAGAAGTACCAGAAATCTGGAGGACCCTGAACAGGTGAGTTCAGGACTGAGCTATGTGGAGAGGATTTCCAGCCTTCACACTTACTGACAAATTCCAGATTCTTTTCCCAGTTAACCAGCTTTCCCCTAAGCAGAGGATTGAGTTGCTACCTTCTCCAGAAAAAAAAAAAAAGGATCCTACAAAGAAATTCTGGATGAAAACGTTGACTTGCTGTTTAAACAAGCACAATGCGGAGATCAACCATCACTTTCTTCAACTATCACACCTGACACCAACAGCAGAACCACACTCTTATTTGTCTCATTAACGGAGTAAAGGGGAAAGAGAAATTAGTTTAGAAATAGAAAACTGAAAACCATTCAACAGGTGCCAAAGACACAGGACTGCCCTACATTTCCAAAGGGCATTGGAGCTTTGGGGTTTATTTGCTATTAGGAACTTGAACTCCTGCAAGGTTAAAACTAAGGGGTCAGAGTTTGGGACGAGTATAAAAGGGGAATCTGTGTTTTCGTTTTTAATGATGCTTTAACACCCGGAAATAGCTTGTTTTGCATCAACTGCAGTCTTAATTCTGACTTTGTGGCACAGCTCCCTATTTATAGCAGAAACAACCCTTCTACTTTGCACAGCAGGAACGGTCCTGCTCACTGAAATTAAGCCCACAGGGAACAGCAACAACTGTATTTACTATTTAGTTTTAGCTTTCCTGAAACAAACATTTAAAAGTAGCTAAAAAACAATGAGTGTTTTCAGTTTCACTTTGAAACGTCCCCAAACACGCCGGTCCCCATCTGCACCCCAAGGGCCCTGAGAAAAAGGCTGCCTTGCTGTGATTTTGGGAAAACTACATTGAGACAAAAGCAACCAGCATCAAATGTTTCCACACGTGGCCAACCATGAGATTTGCATTTGGCCTAACAGAAACATAAAGCACAAAGCAAATGGGTCATATTTAAGTACAAAGTTGAAATTCCTCTGGAGACTTAACAAGACTTCTACCTGGTAATGCCGAAATTTAAAGTAATATTAAAATAAAAAATCTATTCTACTCAGAATTACATATCGTGGCAGTCAGGAACAGACACCATGTCATTTCCAAAAGCTCGGGAGCGATTGCTTACACAAGATTCCAGGAATGCTTTGTCACAATGAAGTCTATTCCATTCCTTGGAAATATTAAATGCATTCCTACCATAATGAAACACCTTATAAACACCGCGTGACAGAAACATGGGGTTTAACAAAGCATTTCCTTCCAGCATCATAACATTTAGGCCCCTGACATGAATTTTATTATCAAAAAAGTAACCACACAAGGAGGTTTTGCTAATGCACGCTGCGAGAGGACCCGGATGGAAGCAGCACCAGCCTCGAGTGCTTCCACCCACAGACTCCCACCTAATGCTTGTCAGGCAGCTCCAAGCATTTCGAATTTCCAAGATGTCATCTCCAGCATTAAATACGGTTTTAAGCACTACCCTGTGCAACAAGCAGCAGTCCCTGTTGCTCACTGGCAAGTCATCCCTGTTTTGGACAACACCTTTGGAATGTACTGCCCACAGTACGCTGAATTACACCAGTATTGGGAAGATTTTTTAAGTTCTGCCTGGAAATCAGGATATTTTGTCCAAGCAAGTGAAGCCGCTGTATAATAAGACCCCTCCTGAACCAATGGGTTTGCACTTGTCGTGACAGAGCTCTATTTAACCAGGGCTGTGGAACTCCAGAAACCTCTGGGAAAAGGCATTCTCAACAAATATGGGTTTTTAACTTCGGAATGGTCTGGGGTTTGGGCCTATTTTAATGGCAAAGCTTCTACCAGCAAGGACCTAACCTTGCTTCCAAAGAAATCACCCAGCTCCATCAAGTAGATGAGAAACCTGCAATTGCTGTGAATGCTCTGATGTTACATCTGATCGGGTCTGCTCTAAAAAAATCTAATTTAAAGCCTTTCATCAAAAGAAAAGGTATTTTTGAGCTAGACTAAGTTTTGTTGGCTCAAAGAATGCCATGTCCTTCCAGAGAAAGCTCAGGTTTGAAGCTCAAGATGCTCACAATCACACAGCAGGCCAGGCACAACACCCAGCCACATCCAGGATCCTGATCCTTGCTGTGGTGCGGGGAAAGAAAACAAGAGGCTCAACTCCTTTTTCTGCCACCTCAGAGCTTCATCCCAGTATTTTCAATACCTCACCATTACAAAGTCCAGGAAGAATGAATATGGTCAGTGACATCATGACAATGTCACTGGAATGCTCCAGAAAAAGGCAGGAAAAAAGGGGTAATTAATCCCACCTGGAAATCCTGGAATTGCACAAGGTTGCAACAAAGCAAGGAGAACACTGGGCCAAGCCAGGCTACAGAGACTCATCATGTGCTCTACTCAGAGCAGAAATAAATATGCCATTCTAAACATTTTTCAAGTTTATTTTCAGAAAAAAATCCAGAGCAAAAATGGAAATAGTAATCTGACATTAAAAAAAAATTAAAAAAAGAAGTGGCAGTGGATTATATAGACAAAAGTTCAGAGAGGAAGAATATGGAGAAGACATTCAACTGTGGGAAAATGCCTTTGGGAGGAGGAAGCCTTTTGTTCCACAGCACCTCCATGTCTAGGTTTTTACAGTCCCTTGCTAACTTATTCTGCCAGGGGCTGGAAAACCACCAGAAATCCGCCTGTTTACTTAGACAACTAAAATTCCAAATTCCAAGGCAAATGGCTCTCCGCTCCACCTAATCACAGGGAGAGGATGGGAGGAATACTCTGAGGTTTACAAGTCTCTGCCGTACCAGCAGTGCAAGGTTAAGGGGTTATTCATACCCCTATTTTTGCTTTTGGAGAGCAAGGGGAATTCTTGTCGTGCGACACACGGAGACAAATCAGATTATGAACATAAGTACCAAATACTATACAAAAGCCACCATCAAACACCTGAAATCCTGCTTATGCTCAGACAAGAAAGAGCAAGTGTAAAATATTCTGAATATCTGAGACATTCTGAAACCTGCCTGGTTCACTGCAGGTTCAGTGGTCTTAGGGAGGCCAAGTGATAGCAGAATTTGGCACTGAGCAGATGTCTCCAAAAGCCCATTCATCACTACGGGGTGAATCACAAGCTCTGTGAGCAGCAACTTACCCACAAGTTAGCTCCTACTTCTGCAAAGTCTCCATCAGATCAAATCCCTGCCCTGAAAAGTTCATGGTTTTCCTCACACAGCTTGTATTTGGAAATGACCAAGTGGATGTGAGAAAAAAATTAATTTAGTCTCTTCAACTATAGCACTGTCAGCTAGTAACTGCTCAAATTGAGTGTTTTAATATAGAGTTACACCTGCCATGGCTCAGATACCTCCTTGCAAATACTCTGTGGCTCCCTGTTCCATTTTCCTTTCACTGCAGCTGCAAAACAAAACCCCATTTATACCTAACACTTGATCATCAAAAAAATCACTCATTAGAGAGCTCAAGACTTACAGCTGAAATTTTCAGGCTGCACATTACATCTCCCTTGAACAAGTAAGTTCAAAGCACTCAGAAATGTAATCACAACCATCACTATTTCCTACCAAGAACCCATGGCAGACACACAGGGACCAAAGCCATCCAGTACTTGACTGGAACAAGTGAATCACAGCTCAGCAGCCGAGGATCCGCAGCAGGATCCCGAGCCAGTGTGACTCCAGAAAAGGTTTACTGAACCAGAAAAGCAGCAGCAGCAATCCTGGTTGGGCGCCAAACACAAGGAAATAAACAGAACAGAGCCCTGGAAGATTTCACCACCAGCCACAGGAGTGAGGATGAGCAAATCCTGAAGCATCAGGCAAAGTCGGGCCACTTACCTCAGAACAGCCCAGAAATCTGATGGCAGGAAGCTGGCATTTAACAGCCATCCCCGGCAACTGAGTGTTTTCCTACCCTCTTCTGATGCATTCCAGAGCAAAAGTTGGTTTCAGGTCCCGAGTTTACCCATGACACTCTGAACAGACAGACTTTGTGCACCCTGCTCTGCCAAATCAGGAGGAACTGCTGCAAACCCCAGGCAGCAACTGGAGCAGGAGAGCAGCCAGGGGAAGGTCTGGGGAGGTGGTTCTGCAGAGCACAGGGTCAGGCCTCCTCCTGCCACACCAGGGACGGGGCAGAACAAGGGGCTTGTCACCTCAACCCATTCCTCTCCATCAGGTCTGCAACTCACAGGTCGAGCACCCAAGTCAAACAGCTTCAGGGCAGTGTAAGAGGGGGGCAAATCTGCTCAGACCAGCAATCAGGACCTTCTCCAACAAATTAGCTCACGAAGAACACACAGGTGAGTCCACCAGCCCCGTCTGGAAAATGCAGGAGCAGGAACACTCACAACTCCTCACTGGCAGCAACTTTTCCACCACTTGTCTTATGCAAAGATAAGGAATATGTCAGAATCTGTTCAATACAAGCAGAATGGGCCATGACTTTTGCAATCTTAATCATTAAACACAGACTCACTATTTTAATGGCTATTTGAAAGAGTAAAAAGCTGAAGTTCCCAACTGCTTGCATGTCTTCCTGCCAGTTGTTTCTTTCCCTACGTCAGGATCAATAACTGGGAGCAAAGAAACATCCCTGTTGAACCATGAGATCTTCTTTAACTGCAGGGTAATCAGCTAATCCGGGCAGACTCCCTTATTCAGCTTTACATGGGCAATGCTATCATTAAAGTTATAAACTTTAATTTGACTCCAGGAATGCCATTTACTAATTTAACACGCAAATATTCTTACAGCTGTTTGCATCAAGCTCCGTATAAACTACAGGGGATTTATAGCACATAAGCAACATTTTAAAGCTGCTGTTGCAGCCACTGCAGAAGCACAGGACAGCTGGAGAAAAAGCATTCACTTAGGCATCTCGTGTTTAAAGAGATTTACCAACACACACAACCAGCGAAACCCTGCTTTCTGGCCACTGGATCCCTCAATATTTAATATCCACAGATTTCTCACGCTATTCCCGTTGGCATACTGAAAAAGGGTAGCACTTCCTAGTGACTCTGAGTAATGGTAAGTAAACGGGAACTAAAGAAAACCCATCACCTGAAGAAAAGTGAATTGCATCAGAAACTTTATGGTGAGCTGGAGCCAAACCCTGCCACGAACATTTAGAAACGGATGCTAAATCACTTAAGCAGTTTGATTATTTTTCTCCAAAAAACTTAGGAGCCAAGAGATAAGACTTCGATACTTTGATCTAAAGAAAGTAAACGTTATTTCAAACTCTATTTCAGTTTTAAAGAGACACACTAAAAAACTGAGGGTAAAAAAAGTTACGGTTGTGAAGGGATTGTTCGTACCCCTCTTGGTGTGTGCTGGAAATAAACACAAGATTCAACCTCTGTGTGTGACGGGGGGAAGGGAAGGGAGACGGCAACAAAACCAGAGCGGTGCCTCTCCTGGAATTCCAAGGCTTGCCATGGACTCCGCGGGTTACCGAAGGAGCTGGAGGAGCTACACCCCGCCAAACACCATGAGGACGGAGGGGAATAAAGGAAAAAACATAGATTACGGCCCACAGCTCACAATCACACAAAGAAAGAGGAGCCCTTTCAGTGCCAAAGGCCTCGTTCCCGACGCTTCCACAGCAGGAAGCGAGATCCTGGTCGGGGACGAGGGGCCTCCCGGCTGAACGGGGGGACGAGGAGCCCTCTCCACCCCCAAGGTGTACCGAGAGGAGTCGTC
>WAAG01008221.1:70497-81677 GCA_013390105.1 Tichodroma muraria | reverse complement strand
CCAGGCCCAGAAGTCCCCGCCCGGCGGCGGTCGCTGCCCGGTGCCGGCCCGCCGGTTCCGCTTCGCCGCGGCGGATGGCTCGGCCGTGGGGCCGGGCTGCGCCGTGCTGGACGCCGCCTTCCAGCGGTACTGGCCGCTGCTCTTCGGCCGTCCCACCGGTGAGGGCCGCGGCGGGCGCTGACCCTTCCCTCCGTGGCTTTGAGCTTAACAGCCCCCCACACCCTCGCTAATTCTGGGGTCAAACCACGGCGTTTGGTGGCCGCCTGCCTCCCCTCAGTTCTGCGGCGGCAGGTGGGGTGGGAGCTGTGGCTTGGATGGGAGTCAGGTGGCAAGGGCAGCCATGGGTTGGGATTCGGAGGGCGATACCTGTGGCATGTATAGATGAAATCTAATCGAGTTTGGCACAGTGCTAGTTGTCTTCCTGCCAGGATTTAGGCTCTTGCTGTCAAGGGTTTCCTCCATCCCATTTTTTACTTCCTCCGGGTAGTGTTACAGCTCTCCATTGCTTCATTTCGCTTCCTTCTCTTGTGGCTGCAGGGAAAGCTGCTCCCGGTCTTGCAACTGTTCCTGCTTCAGGGTTACTGCTAAGTCTTGGCTGTTCCCATTCCTAGCAGCTCTCGGTGTCCTGTGTGAGGTCTCACCTTGAGGAAAGATTTGATGCTTTGTGTGTGTTCTTTCAAGTACGTGCTTGAGCCACGGGCACCTCTGCCAAAGCAGAGCTGCTAAAACTCCCGAGGCAGCATGGCTTTTCTGCCAGGGAGGGATTAGTTCCTGGATTCATCCTGAAATTGTAGGGTAAGATGAGGAAAGGCAAAAGCTTTAAGAGTCTGGATTTGCTTTGGGACAGGCTCTAAAGGTTTTTTGAACCCAGACTTCTTCATGATAGCACCCATTGCTTGTCTGGGAAGAGCTGCAGGAAATCTCTTGGCTGTGGAGCCGATGTGCAGGGATGCTCAGTAGCTGCGTGGGTCTGCTGCAGCCTGAAGTGCTATATCCAGGGAATATGAAGCACTTCATTCATCAAAAAGAGCTAGTAAATCTGCTCCCAAGTGTTTTAAATGTCAGTGCGAGCTCTGTCGCTGCTGATCAAAGCGGAGAAGGGTGGTGGTGTTGGAAGCCACTTGGTTTTGTCTTCAGTACATCATACTTTGAAAAAATCTGGTTTGAAACAGAGAACCCTTTGGCTTATTTTATTTCTTCAACTCTTGTGAGTAGCAGTAGAAATAAATTTTGATTTGAGAGCCAAAAAGACTCCTCTTGGTTCTCTTTTGCTGCTAGGAACTAAAAACAGCTGATCTAATTATTCACGCTCTCCTGTTCCACTCAGAGGGGAAATGTGACCATCAAATCACTTGGAGCAACATTGCGATCACAAGATCCAGCTCACACTCATCACTTTCCATATGCCCTGCTTTATGATGCTCAAACTACACAAATTATTTTAAGGCCTTTTTTTCCCCTCTTTGCCTTCATTTTGTTTTGGTCTTTTTTTTCCACATGGATGGTTAGTAAGAACAGGCAGTGGAAACCCTGGGTGAAAGGAAATAATTTGTACTCATAGAGGAAATAAATGGCAGTTTCTGCCATTTTTTTAGCTTCGTCTTTCTTTTTTTCTGCCATCTTCCATTTTCTGGCTGTGCTGCCTTGCAGGTGTGGTGCCTGTCTGCACCTTGGCCTAGGAGGCCGTGTTTGGGTTGGGAAGCGCCTCACCGGGCAGGTTCAAACGCCGTGTGTGGTGGTGGGACCGATTCTGCCGAGGCTCCTCAGCAGGATGAGTGTCCCAGGCTTGAGAGCAGCTGTTCCTGGTGAACTGCCGTCTCCCCGAGCAGAGGGAGCAGGTCTTGCTGTGCTGCTTGCACATCTGTGAGGTTGCCTTGGCTACCAGCGTGTCTGCAACTGAGAGGAAAGCTCAAAACAGGGCTGGCTTCAAGCTGTTTTCCTTCTCTCCGCAGAGGTTTCGTCATCCCTTCATGGAGAAATCAGGATTTCTGTGAGCTCCTGTGAGCTGTGGAGCAGGGGCTCTCTGCATTTCTCTGAAATGCTGGCAGTGCCACATTCTCTCTGGAAACTTCTTGGTGCTCTTGGCTCGTTCAAAGCCAAGCTCTTTATTTTCGGTGACCACACTGGGCATTGGCTGTTCCTGGGAATGCTGTGGAGGTGTAGGCATGGACCTTGGCTAGGATGAGCAAGGTTCCACTCTGCTATCCCCATGCTCCTCCTGGCAACTGACTGCTCTAAGTCCGTTGTGTCCCAGCAAAGGTTGAATATCCCTTTGGAGTGGGGGTGTGACTCGAGTGGGGATTCAGGCTTGTGCAGCCTTGGAAGTGCTCTTCAATTAGGGAAGTGTGCCCAGAGCTCCTACTTGAGGTCTAAATGTGACTGGGTTCATTTCTCTGGCTGCTACACCTGCGACCTGCTCTGTAGAAGGTGGTGTCAGGAGCTTTCTGAGCTGGGTGAGACCTTTTGATTCCCTCTAACGCAGCCCAGTTTAGGAGATTCATTCTCCACCCTTTTTTAAAGGATTGTTTTTCCTTTTTCCAAGAAGTTTGGGTAGAGCAGAGCTCTTGGGCTTGTACTTTTTTCCAGTGCTGAGAGAGCTTGGAAACAAGAAGCTCTTCACCCTCATGGAGAGGCTTTGACTAGTCATGGCTGTAGCTTAGGAGCCAGGGCTGGTGTCCAGGAAGCTTTGGGGGCTGCTGCTAGTCCATGTCCTGATCTCTCTTCTCTCTTGTGTGCTCTTTTAAGCTTCCCTGTGGGCTTCCTCACACGTTGGGATCAGCTCATGTTCTCCTGGTTGGCTGTGTTGAAATTAGCCCCCGCTGAACATCATGGGGTCTGTTTTGGGATGCAGGAAGGGGTGCCTGTTTCTGCCTCCACCCCTAACTGGGCTGGGAGGATGGTGGTGGGCTTGGAAGCAGGGAAAAGAGCTGGGATGGGGTTGATGTGCATGGTCTGTGTCCTTTACAGAGAATGAGCCATCCTGGGAAACACCCTGCACCGAGCTTCTCGTCTATGTTTCCACTCCAGGCTGCGATGAGTTTCCCAGCCTGGACTCCAAGGAGAGCTGTAAGTGTTGGGGTTGGGAGCGGGAGGGAACGTGACTGTTTCTCTGCCTATCCCTGGGAAGTAGCACTGTGTGGTTACCCTTGGATTTAGGGAGGGCACCAACTCCCTGCTCCCGAGATATTGGGGCAGGGCAGGGCAGCAGGGACATACCTAAGGGTGCTGATAGAGCAGTGGGGAGAGGTTTAAAACAGCAAGAGAGGGCCAAAATTCAGTTCTCTGGGGTGCCGGGGTGCAGTTCTGTTCCTGAACCCTGCCCAGTGCTGTCGTGGCCGTGTGGGACAGCCCCGTGATGCTGTGTTTCAGATAAGCTGTCTGTCTCCAAAGGCTCCATGCTGCTCTCGGCAGAGACCATCTGGGGAGCTCTCCGAGGTGAGCTGCGCTTCCCGCAGGGCATTCCCGCTCTCCCTGCCTCGGGCCTGTGGGGATGTCTCGCGGTGCCTCTCTCTTTCCATAGACAACTTTGTTAATTGAGCTCGGCTCCTTTGGGGGTGTCTGTGCTGAGAAAGGGGCTGTGTGTTTTCCTGCAGGCCTGGAAACATTCAGCCAGCTCGTTGGGAGAGACGAGAATGGCACGGTGAGTCCTGGCCTCATCCCCTGGGGGCAGGCGGCTCTCCAGTGCCCCTGCCTCCGTGGGGACAGGCTGAAGGTTGCTGGGATGTTTGGGATGAGTGGGCACAGCCTTGCCAAGGGCCGAGTGGAAATTCATGGATCCAGCCAGATCCCTGCCTTCTGAGTGGATGAAGAAGTGCTGCAGCCCTTTCTGGACAGTTTGGGCTCTGGGCAGTGAGGGCACCTCTGTTCTGCCAACCCTAGGGACAGTGGTGACCCTCAGTGTCTCTTGCTAATGGCCATTTGCCCAATATCCTGCTCACGTCTTCCTCGTGTCTTCTGTGTGCAGTACTACATCAATGAGACAGAAATCGTGGACTTTCCCCGCTTCCCTCACCGGGGACTGTTGCTGGACACCTCTCGTCACTACCTGCCTCTGAGAGCCATCCTGGAAACTCTGGTAGGGCACCGGTGCTGGGAGATGAGATGGTTTAATTGGGTGTCTCTTCCCCTGTGACAACTAAGCTCCCTTGTTTGGGTGATTTCTCAGCTGCCTTTGTTAAAAAGAAAACCCAGAGGTATTTTGGATTCCTGCAGTCCAGGTTACTCTTCAAGGCTGAATTGTTTCTAAGGCAAGGGAGAACACTGGCAAAGGTGGATGATGGTTCTGTGCTCATCCCAAGCAGAATTAAACTTCCAGGTCTCCACCAGTATCTCAATTACAGGGAGAACAGGGATTTTACTGAGAAGAAGTATTGTGGCCCTGTGCAGCTTTTTCTGTTTAGAGAGAGGTGTCTGAATCCCTCTTGAATCCTGGGGAGCATTTAGGGATTCCGCCTTGTCCTTCTGGAGCTGGAGGACCTTGTCCTCTATCTGTGACAAGCTGGATGACCTTTCAGAAGGGATGGGGCATGTTCATATTTGTCCCTGTTCCTTCCCAGGACGTCATGGCTTACAACAAGTTCAACGTGTTTCACTGGCACATTGTGGATGACCCATCTTTCCCCTATGAGAGCTCCACGTTCCCAGAGCTCAGCAAGCAGGTAATGATCACCATGCAGTGCCCTGCTCAGGCGAGCAGATCCCCGCCTCTGCTCCTGAGCAAGGCACTGAGCTTTCTCGTGTTCCCAGGGAGCCTTCAATGCCATGACCCACGTGTACACAGCCAGTGACGTGCGCACCGTGATCGAGTACGCCCGGCTGCGCGGCATCAGAGTCATCGCTGAGTTCGACACCCCCGGCCACACCCTCTCCTGGGGGCCAGGTGAGGAGCAGATCCTGCCTGCTGCTGCTCTGAGGAGAGTTGGAGTTGGCCCAGGGGCAGGAATGGGTTTCTGCAATCTGGACCCTAAGAGCTGGGTGTGGGCAGCAGTGTCCCACAGGCTGGCTTTCACGAGGAGCAAACCATTATTTGGGGGATGTGGGACCCGATGGTCCAACTTCTAGAGCGAAATCCAAAGGGAAACATTTCCATCTTTTCTTGGGTCCAAGCTGGGTGATTTTTTTGTATGAACATCTGCTCTGCCAAAGCTAGTATCATGCCTTATTGCAAGGATCTTGTGTTGAACTGAGGGTAGAGCTGGCCAAGCTTCCTTGCTCTGCTCAGCTATGTCCCAGTCCTGACACACTGCTCTCTGTGCCAGGGACTGCATCTCCTTTTCTATGTCTAGAAGTGCAAGAAGCTCCAGGAAAACATTCCATTGTCATTTTCTCTCCTTCCCCTGCTTCCAAATGCCAAGGCCCATGTTTGAATTCCACACCATGTGTGTGGTCACAGCTGGAACTGTGGCTTTCCCTCCTTCCCTGTTCCCCTGAGTTGTGTGAGGGGCATTGATGACATGGTCACACTTTGTCCCTTCCTCACCATCCTGCATTTGTTGTAATCAGGTGCTCCAGGCCTCCTGACTCCCTGCTATATTGGCAAGACTCGTTCTGGAGTCTATGGGCCCATCAACCCCATTGTTAACAGCACCTACCAGTTTGTGACCAGTTTGTTCCAAGAGGTCAGCACTGTGTTCCCAGACTTCTTTCTCCACCTTGGTGGCGATGAGGTAGATTTCACATGCTGGTGAGTCTGAGATCAGTCTGGATGGGGTCTGGGGGTAAGTATTTGGGATTGGAGTCTCAGCTCATGGCGTCTTGGTCATGATCTTTGGTGTCCTGCTCTCCCAGGCCAGGGGTAGTGGTGGTGCTTGGGATTTTTGGGATTTCTGTGCTTATGGTGATGCAGGACGTAGGGAGCTGCTGGTACTGGTCCAGCCACAGCTCTGGAATACCTGGGCAAACCTTGGACTGATGTGGGAGGGACTTGAGCATGCCTTGGCCTTACTCCAGAGCTCAGGTTGTGATAGTTTTATCTCTTCTCTTTGGTGCACAGGAAATCCAATCCAGAAATCCGTGCTTTCATGGTAGACATGGGCTTTGGTGAAGATTACAAAAAATTAGAGTCATTCTACATCCAGAGGTAAGGACAGGGCATCCAGGGCCTGCAGCTGCACTGTGTGACCAGCTCAAATGTCTTCTGTCTTGGGGACACCAGATGTCCTTTCCAGGAGCATCCCCATTGGTCATGTCTCCCTGACCTCAAAAGGGAACATTTTAGTGGGAGATTGACCACAAAAAAGCCCAGGGCTGAGGAGAAAGAAGCCCCATAAAGGGCTGTGCTCTCCCCCTTCTCCTTCAGAAGCACTTCCACATCCTGATGAGGTTGCTGGGAATATCTGTGCTGGTCCTTAGGCTGTATGTAACTACCAAAGAGGGGATCAGTGGGATCACCCAAAACTCAGTACTTTTCCCATTCCAGGCTTCTGGATATCGTCTCTTCCCTTGGCAAAGGTTATATTGTGTGGCAGGAGGTGTTTGACAACAACGTGAAGGTGAGAGCTGCCTGTGCTGGGCTGAACAGTGCCAGCACCCCACCCTGACACACTGGTGTGCTCTGGGGGGTGTACTGGGGCTGGTGGGGTTACTCTGTAATGGGACTGGGGTTGATCTCAAGATGGTGCTGCCAGTGAGCTGCCCTCATCATGGCTTTGTCACACTGCTGCCAGTGCTCTGCCTCCTCTAGGACGTAGGTTTTAACCCCGCCCAGGACATTCTGCAAATGGCCTTATCCCTCCTTCTGTTGTTCCCGCAAACCAGATGGGAAGTGGCTCAAAAGTCAAGCCCAAGTGTGCCTCAGCTTCCATTTGGGGGTGTGGAGGGGTCAGGGCACTGTGCTTGGGGGAGCGGGTGATGCTTCTGTCACCGCACTGATCCCCTGCCCTGTGTTCACCTGTGCTTCTCAGCTAAGGCCCGACACCATCATCCACGTGTGGAAGGAGAACACCATGCAGTACATGAAAGAGATGGCCAATGTCACCAGGGCTGGCTACCGGGCTCTGCTCTCTGCACCCTGGTACCTCAACCGCATCTCCTACGGGCAGGACTGGATAGAAGCCTATAAGGTGGAGCCCTTGAACTTTGAAGGTGTGTTCCTTGTGCCCCCTTTCTACATGGCAGCTGGCTTGGCACTCAGATGTAGCACCAGAACTGGCTGTTTTGTTGTCCCCACCACAGGCAGTCCTGAGCAGAAGGCCCTGGTGATAGGTGGCGAGGCCTGCATGTGGGGCGAATATGTGGATGTCACCAACCTGACCCCCAGGCTCTGGTAAGGGAGGCCACAGGGAGGTCACCTGGATTGTGTGAGGCCGGGCTTGCATCCCTTTTCTTTGCCACCAAGTGTCATGTGCTGAACTCATGGATTTGGTCAGCACATGGTGCCTGTCCTGTCCCCTCTGTGCTGGTAACAGCTTCACTGTGGCTGAAATGAGAGTTTGCAAGGCTGTAGCAACCTGCTGCTGCAACCAGGTTGTGTTTATCACCCGCCTGTCCTGTCCCCCTGGTCTGCTCCTGATGGGCATGTGTCCAGGAATAGAGCTTGGGATACTCTGAAGCATTTGTGTGTGGAAGGACGCTGGTCAGGAAAGTGTTTGGGAGTTCAGGCCTTCACGTGAGAAGCTTTTGAGCTCCCCCCCGTCCTGACTGCCTGTCCCTTGTCTTCAAGGCCGAGAGGTGGGGCCGTAGCCGAAAGACTCTGGAGCAATGCGACTGTCAGGGACGTGGGAGACGCGTACACCCGGCTGGCGGAGTTCCGCTGCACCCTGCTTGGGTAATCATCCTGGGACAGCTGCTCTGGGCTCAACCCTGGGAGGGCAGCGAGGGAGAGGGGCTTGCCCTGCTGCAAAATGACCCTTGTTCCTCTGGAAAGCCCTGGTTTTTCTGCTGCCTAGGCGTGGGCAGAGCTTGCTTTGTGCAGCACTGAAGGAGCGTTCCTGCTGCTGGCGTAGGCTGGTGGCTCTGGCGAGGAGAGGGCTTTGTGCTGAGGAAGGAGGGGACTTGTCAGCTCTTGCCACTCCTCCTGCAGCACCAGCTTCCCCAGGAAACCTGTCCTCACCCCAAGCTCCCACACATGAGCATAAAACTGAGTTTATAAGCACAGGATGAAAACCACTCCCTTCATGTCACACCTGAACCGGGGCATCCACGGCCACCCTGTGCCACTGGAAGCCCTCGAACCTGGTCGTGGCTCTACCTGTGCCTTCTCCCTGATGCCATCCTTCTGTTCTCTTCCCAGGCGTGGTGTCCAGGCACAACCTCTCTATGTTGGATACTGTGACCACGAATTTGGTGGGGTTTGAAGGGAGAGCCCCAACTGCCCTCCATCTCTCTGCACACAGGAGGAACGTCCCCCCCTCAAAAGGGCAGAGGGACCCTTTCCCACCCCACCTTCTGCTCTGGCTTCATTGCAGTGAGCATTTCTTTTGCCTCGGCATGCACTCTTTGCCTCTTTTTCTATTTTTATTTCTTTAAATCTATAAATAAATGACCCCAAAGAGGAAAAAGGTGCCTTTTCCTGCTCATCTGGGGCTTGGGACACCGTGCAAGGGTTAGCAGGATATGGGTAGGGCTTGCTCCAGAGATGCTGGTGGAGAAGCTTGCAGGGTGCCTGCTCAGCTGGATAAACTGTGCTTAGCCTCTGCTGCTATCCCAGGGTTTGCTTCTGCAGTCACGTTGTGCTGTGGGGTCCTGTCCTTGCCCCTTCTCTCTCTTCTGATGGCCAGGCCTGCTAGCCACCGCCTCTGCTGCTCTAAACCCTGGCTGCTGCCACCTCCTCTGGCTTCTCAGCAGATGACCCTGGAGCCTCTTTGAGGCAAAATCTGCTGAGAGGTGCATGGATATTATGAAATCTCTGCTCAGCTCTCCAGGCTGTCACCTCTGCCTGGGATTTGGCCAACTGACCCGTCCTCCTGCTCTGTTATTCTCAGCGTGAGGAGCTCAGCTGCAGGTCTCCTCCATCCAGAGGGGTTGGTTTCAGTAGTGTTTTCCTTGGAGAAGAAAGCAGTGGTGCTGATGTCCCATAGAACTGGGACAGGTGTGATTGTTGTCCTTCGATGGTTGGGATTGCCATGCTGGAAATGGCATTCAGCTGAAAGCAGGGAATCTCTCAGGGAGAAATCCTGGCTGCCTGGGACTGTTGTATGTGTGTCTTGGTCTTAAGTGAGTGAGATGCGCTGTTATGGCTGGAATCCTTTTATGACTGAACTTTAAATTAAAATAGTGAATTAACAGTTATTACTGCCTCCTATTTTTAAAAGTCAGATTTTTTTTCCTTTTTTTTTTTCCCCCAATGTGCTGTAAAGTGGTACCTTGGCTGGGTACTTTTGTCCCTTCAGGGAGCTGCTGCCAACAGGGCTGGGGCAAGCAGGACCCTGGCCTTGGGAAGGGTGCTCTGTTCCCAAGAATGTTACTCTGTTCCCACAGATGATGCTCTGCAAGAGAGGCTCTTCACCACCGTGTCCCAGCTCCCTGCCCTCATTCCACCTGCCTTTCTGCCTTGCTGTGCTCCCTTTCCCCCATAGCCAGGTATGAGACGCCCCAGGGCTTGGGATACCCATGGAGGACCCCCTAACATTGCACCTTCCACTGAAGCCTGGTGTTGTGATCCAGGTTAAACATCACCCATGATCCCATTTCCCAGGATGTCTGCACCAGCATCTTCCCAAAACCACCTTCATGGAGGTGGCTCAGTGACGTTTCCACCCTTGGAGGGGCCGGGATCCCGGAAGCACCCCACTTTCCCCGCCGTGGCTTTGCCGGGTGGCCCGTTCCTTCCAGAACATCTATTTTGGTCGTGTAAAACTTGCCGGGGAGCAGGGAACAGGGAACAGGCAGCGTGTGAATCACTCGGGGCCAACGGGTTTAAAAATAAACCTAAGCGGCGGCGAGGAGCTGCCGCCAAGCCCCCGGATTCCGGCAGGATTGTGCTCCACACGTCCCAAACCCACCCGTGGGCACTGGCACCAGCCAGGGGAGTTTATTTGGACTCGCATGCAGTGGCGGGCACCTGTGTGCATCGTGTGTGTGTGTGTGTGTGTGGGCTTGTAAACACGTGTGTGCATCGGGTGTGTGCTTGTAAATACTTGCGTGTGTATCTTGTGACACGTGCACGCACTTGCACACGCGTGGTTACGGGTCCTCGCATCCACTCGTGCACACACATGCATAAGGGTCGTTGAACACACGTGCATTAAGGGCCCTTGCACGTGTGCACTCACACACGTGCACAGATGCGCTTGCTCACACGTGCATGTGGGTCCTTGAACACGTGCACTCATGCACAAACTCGCACACACGTGCATATAAGTCCGTGCATACATACACTCGTGCAGATGCCTGCACACGTGTCCATATGGATCCTTGCACACGCGTGCGTGTGTGTCCTTGCCCTCATGCACATACTTGCGCTCACATGTACACACACGCACTCGTGAGCTAGGGAGTCCTCGCACACGTGTGCATATAGGTCATTGCACATGTGCCTATGGGTCCTTGCATGCCCATACGTTCCTGTACACACTTGCACGCACGTGCAAATGCCCCCACACGTCATCGCCCAGACTCACGCACAGGCCTGAAGCCACACGTGCTGTTCATGCCTTTGCACGTGCTTACACACGCGTGTGAACTCTTGCAGCACCTGTATGTGCTTGCAAACGCTTGAACACACGCACACATGTTTGTGTAGACTTGTATATGCTTGCACACATGCTCACACACACATGTACACAGTTGTGCACACTCAGCCCCCCCTTCCCGCACTCACAAGCCCCTGCACACACGAGGCAGCGCGCTGGGGAAGTCAGGCCTCCCCCCACCTGGCTGCTGCTTTGGGACTAATTAATTAATTAACAACAACAACAGGTATTAAAGCTGCTCAGTCTAATTACAGATCTTTCGGGGTGACGCGGGATGCAGGAGGGAAGTGCTCCCCTCCTCCCCCTTCTGGGGCAGCCCCAGGGGAGCAACAGGGCCAGTAAGGGGTCCATGGAGGTGAAAAACTCAACAAAGTTTCAAATTGACCCTTTTGGAGCTGCTTCTGTGTTTTTAAACCCTGCTCTGAGGTGGGGAACGTAGAGGGGTTAAATCTGGAGGCTACTGAAGGGCTGCAGGGGGGAAGGTGGGAGGCTGCTGAGCTCCTTGGCCAGCCCTGACTGGGGCTGGGGGGATTGATGCAGGCAAAAGGG
>WAAG01008221.1:53580-69803 GCA_013390105.1 Tichodroma muraria | reverse complement strand
CTGAGGTGAGGTGGGATGCCCTGGGGTGGGAAAGACCCTCAGTACCCCCAGTGAGATACCACTGTGGTGGGACACCCTGAGGTGGGGGGGGACCCTCAGTGAGGTACCGATCTGGTGGGACACCCTGAGGTGGGGGGGACCCTCAGTGAGGTACTGCTCTGGTGGGATACCTTGAGGTGTGGGGGACCCTCAAGTGAGGTACTGCTCTGGTGGGATACCTTGAGGTGTGGGGGACCCTCAGTGAGGTACTGATCTGGTGGGACATCCTGAGGTGGGGGGGGCCCTCAGTGAGGTACCACTCTGGTGGGACACCCTGAGGTTGAGTATGCTGAGATGGGGGACCCCTCAGGTGGGACATCACTATGTGGCACTTAAGTATGGGCTACCCATGAGGCAGGACAATCTGAGGTGGGGGGAACCTCTCAGGTGAGGGGTCCTGCCCCTCAGGATACCCCTTAGTTGTGGTACCCCTGTGGTATGATAAACAGTAGGAGCACCCTGGCATATAGAGGGACCCCTGGGGTGAAGACATGCCTGAAGCAAAGGAACAAATTCCTGAGGCAAAGGAACCCAAGTGTGAGGCGCCCCTGATATGGCACAGCCTGAGGTAGGATATCCCTGAGGTGAAGGCACCCCTGAAATGACATTCCCCATCAGATGGGACAACCTGAGGTTTGGTACCTAAGTGTGGGCCACCACTGAGGTGGGATGCCCTGAGATGAGGGTGCCCCTTACATGGGGCATCCTGAGATGGAGCATCCCAAGACAGGGGTACCTCTAAGGTGGGACATCCCTGAGGCGGAGGCACCCTTGAGGTGGGATAACCTGAGGTGGAGCACCCCAAGGTATAGATGGGATGCTTTGAGAGGGGGCACCATGATCGGGAAGTATGCCTGAGGTTGGAGACACTGGTGTGGGGCACCTCTGAGATGGGTGTACCTGTGAGGTGATGTACCCCTGAAATGGAGGTACCCCTAAGGTGGGACACCCTGAGGTGGCGTACCCAAATATGGGGCACCCTTCAGTTGAGTTACACCTTTGGTGGAGGTACCCTTGATCTGGAGGCTACCCATAAGTATGGGGCACCCCAAGGAGGGGAAACCCCTCCCAAGAGGGTGAAGGTACCCCTGAGTTGGAGGCAACCTTGAGGTGGAGCACCCTGAGGTGGGAACACCCCAGTATGGAGTGTATCCTCCTAACATTGGGGTATCCCTGAGGAAGAGGGGAGCACCCACCAGGGGTCAGGGTGCTGCTGTCTGGCTTGGGGGCACCCCTGGGATCAGAGCATCACAGGGCAGGGAGCACTGCAATGGATTTTAGAACGTCTGCCTCGCTTGGGGGCACCTGTCTGGCATCAGCACACCCGCAAGAGTTTTGTGCACCCCTGGAGTTGGAGCACCCCTGGGATACAGGCACCCACTGTGGATGGGGACATGCCATGTCTGCACTGTGGCCCAGGTGCTGTGGCACTGTGACACGGCATGTGGAGCACGGGCGCTTGGAGCAGTGACGGACCGAGGGGGTCACATTGGCACCGCCGAGGTCTCCGTGGAACCCCCCACCCAAGAGCTGGGGTGTGCAGCGCCAGAGCAGGGTCAAGGCACCCCAGGTGTCACCCAAACGGGAGCCACAAGCTGTCACCAAACCCCCGTGCCACGGCCAGCACCTGCTTCGCTGGGACTTTCCTGGGAAGCCAAAACTTGGCGTTTGCGGTTGCTGCCTTGTCGATGCCCTTCGGCTATGGGGCAGCTGCCTGGACTCTGTCATTTTTGGCACTGTGGCCTCCAACATTTCTCCAGGTATCTCTGAAGCTGCTTGTGTGCCTGGATCAATGGGATTTGCACCCTTCCAGGCCCCCTCGGTGCTTCCTCCAGCGCGGGCTTCAACGTCTGCGGCCCAGCCGCGTGATTTAATTGCGGACGCTCCTCTAATTTGAACGGCATCCTCCCTCCCGGCGAGCCTCCAGAGCAGAACCGCTCCTGCGCCAGCCCTCCCAACTTCTCCAGAATGCCCGGGCACCGTCTACATTGTCGCCTGCAGGAAAAACAGGGAAAAAAAAGAGAGAAAGAAGAGCGGAGAGCAGGAAGCCAACATGATTACAGATGGTAAACACTGGAAATGGCACCGGGACTGAGGCGAGCTGCTGTGCTGATCTCCCCTTCCCACCCACAGCTGGAGCGTATTGATCCGGGGGGATCTCTCCTTGCTCTCCGTGAGGGCAGATGTCCCCAGCACCCCAAGGCGGGCAAGGGACCCCGTCCCGCAGCATCCCCCGCCCTGCCGCCATGCTCCCTCTCCTCCCAGGCACGCTGATTGTACTTATTAAGAGTTATTAATACTTAATCAGCTGGCGGATTTAATTGTGCCAATATTAAAAATGCATCAATGTCAATTTTATTCATTAAATATTTACTTTGTTGAAGGGAAACTGTTTTGCTGCTGTTTTAATATCACTTTCAGATGCTTTTGGATGTGACCCCAGCAAATTGGGGGGGATCCCTCAGGGAGGGAGCGGTGCAGCGGTGGCACAGGCACCAGGAATGCTTCAGGAAAGATGGAGGGAAGAGGACCGGACCCTGTCCCCAGGGCTCGCTCGTTGCTGCCAGCTCTGTGTGAGCGAGTGGCTCGGCAGCGTGAGTCAGCGTGGGAAAACCTCACCCCAGGCGTATTCCCGATTTCCAAAGCGCCATGATGTCGAAGGAGCCGGAGCACCTTCACCACATGAATCTCATCCCGAGGAGGATGCTTAGGGCTGGGAGAAGCGTGGTAGCAAGACAGGGTGCACGGCCTTGACGCCTGGAGATCGTCTTCCTGGAGGACTTGGGCTGTGGCTTTCCCCAGGGCTGGGGCCGGAGCATTGCTGCCCGTGTGCTGCCTACTCCTCCCTGGCTCCTTCCTTCATCCCACTGCTCCATCTCCTACCCTGTTCTGGGGATGAACTGTGACCCTGTGTGTGCCCATCTGGGTGTAGAGTACCAGGGTACCAGGATGCCGGATGCCATGGGGCCAGGGTGTCAGTGTGACGGGATGTTGGATGCCGTGGTGCTGAGCTGCTGGATGCCACAGTGCCAGGGTGCTGGATGCCATGGTGCCAGATTCTCAGAGTGCTTATTGCTGGATGCCGTGGTGCTGAGGTGATGGATTCCGCCATGCCAGGGAGCCAGATCCCAGGTTATAGACTGCCAGGGTGCCAGAATGCTGAATGCTAGGGTGCCAGGATGTTGGGGTGCTGGGATGCTGGATGCCGTGGTGCTGAGGTGCTGAATGCCACCATGCCAGGTTGCTGGGGTTCTGGATGCCAGGGTGCCAGAGTGCTGGGATACTGGATGCCACAGGGTCAAGGCTCTGGATGCCAGGATATCAAGTGCCATGGTGCTGGGGTGCTGGATGCCACAGTACCAGGGTGCTGGGTATCACTGTGCTGCATGCCAGGATGCTGAGACACCACAGTGCCATATCAGCTGTGCCACCAGCTCCCTGTGTGCTCAGGGCACTGTGGCAATACCAGGCTGGACACTGATCCCGTCTCCCTGTCTCCACAGGCTGTGCCTTCCTCACCTACTGCGCCCGCGACTCCGCACTGAAGGCACAGAGTGCCCTGCACGAGCAGAAGACACTGCCAGGGGTAAGTGACACCATGGGGTCGGGGTGAGTTGGGCCAAGGGCTGGTGACACCTCCCTGAAGCACGGGAGAATTAAGTGACGCCAAGGTGGTCGAGTTGAGCTGGAGCAGTGCCTAGTGACACCTCCCCAAGGCATGGAAGCCTTAAGTGACACCAGGGGATTGGGGTGAGCCGTGGTGGGGGCTGGTGACACCTCCCTGAGGCGTGGGAGCCACTTCCAGCGGCCGCAAACCGAGGCATCGATTTTCCAGCCGCCCGCGTGCTGTTGCGCTTTCTGTGGGCTCCGACCTCCCGAGCTTAACAAAGTGAAAATAAATATTTAATTATTCGCCTAAATAAAAATCAATAGGCCCGCGGGTTGGCTGGGGAAAGAGCCGGGGCCCATGAATATCAATCCCTGCTGTGTGTGTGTGGAGTTGACAGAGGGGGATGAGGTTTGTGGGGATGTGGCTTCCTGAGCCGTGCTCTCACCGGTGGGGCCATGCTCCAGTAGGTTCAAGAGTTAACAGCCCACCTTGACAGCCTGAAAGAGGACGAGGTCAGGCCCTGCCTGGGGGTTCTCGGCAGGTACACCCATGTGTGTATGGCTAATGCTATGGCTACTCACTTGGGGTGTGTGTGTGTGTGTGTGTGTGTGAGCACATGTGTGTACATGGACTCATGTGATCCCCACAGGGGCTCACGACTGCGTTCACCACTCTGTGTGTGTGTGTGTGTGTACGTGGTGGTGCAAGGGCACTGTGTGCTTGTGCTCACACCCCTGTGCCCATGCAGGTGCTCACACCTGCATGTGTTCACACCTGCCTGTGCCTGAGCACACCCTGTGAAGGTGCTCACCCCTGCGTGTGCTCACCTGTTTGTGCCTGAGCACCCTTCTGTTCTTGCGCACACTCATGTGCACGCACTTGTGTACGCTTGGGCACACGCCTGTGAGTGCCTGTGAACGCACCTCTGTGTCTGTGCACATCTCTCTGCTTGTGCACACGGGCACACCCATGTGTGTTTATGTACAACCCCTCTACCTGTGCACAGCCCTCTATACTTGTGCATCCCTCCTGTACCTGTACCTGCTCATACCACCTGTACCTGTGTTCAACCCCTGTATCTATGCATCTCCTGTACGTGTATTCACACACCTGTACCTGTGCTCACACGCATACCTGTACTCACCCCCTGTACCTGCTCACACACATCTACCTGCGCTCACACCTGTTCCTGCTGACCCCCTGTACCAGCACACCCCCTGTACCTGTACTCACACCCCTGTACCTGCTGACCCCCTGTACCTGCGCANGGGGCTGCGGCCGCCCCGCCCTGTGCCCCGCCCCCCGCGCGCCGCTGCGCGAGCCCAGCCGAATCCAGCCGAGCCGAACCGAACCCAGCCGAGCCTAGCCGAACCCAGCCCATACGAGCCCGGCCTTGCCGAGCCGAGCCGAGCTGAACCGAGCCCGGCCGAGCCGCCTCGGGTGGAGCCGAGCGCAGCCGAGCTCATCCGAACCGCCTCGGTGGAGCCGGCGGTCCGGCCGGTCCGGCCATGCAGCTGCCGCAGGTGCCGGCGCCGGGGCCGCGGCCGCCTGTGCTGTGGGTGCCCGCCGGGTCCAAGATCCTCTGCATCGAGGTAGGGCCCCGCCTTTGTCTACCGCCGCCTCCGCCCGGCCCGGCCCGGCCCGGCCCGGCACCGCCCGGGGTGGGGGGGACTGCACCGGGGGGGCTATAGGAGGGATGCGGGTGATGGCGAAGCGGTGTATCTGCTCCCGGGGATGCTGTGTGGGAGTGGGGGTGATGGCGAGGGTGTGGATCCTTGCTCCCGGGGATGGGCATGGAGGGGTGTTGATGGTGAGCAGGGCGTATCTGCACATAGGGATGAGGATGGAGGGGTGTTGGTGAGGGGGTGCATCTGCTCCCAGGGATGGGCTGGGGATACAGCAGTGTTTGTGATCAGGGTGTAATCGCACACAGGGATGGTGGGTGTGAGTGTGGGTGTTGGTGATGGAGTGTACCTGAACCCAGGGATGGGAATGAGGATGGAGCAGTGTTGGTGAGGGGGTGTATCTGCTCACAGGCATAGGATGAGGATGGAGTGGTGTTGGTGGTCAGGGTGTATTTGCACACAAGGACGGGGATGGAGGGGTGTTGATAAGCAGGGTGAATGTGCACACAGGGTTGGGGTGTGTGAGTGGGTGTGTTGCAAGGGTGTATCTGCACACAGGGATGAGGATGGAGGGGTGTTGGTGGGGAGGTATATCTGCTCCCAGGGATGGGGAGGGAGGGTGTGGGTGTTGCAGGGTGTATCTGCACACAGGAATGAGGATTGGGGGTGTTGGTGACAGGGTGTATCTGCACCCAGGGATGGGTGCTGGGGATGGAGGAGTGTTGGTTAGGAGGGTGTATTTGCACAGAAGGATGGGGTTGGAGGGCTGTTGGTGAGGGGATGTATCTGCACCCACAGATGGGGTGTGTGGGTGTCAGTGTTGCTGTGCAGGGTGTATCTGCACCCAGGGTTGGGTGCATGTGTTGGCAGGGTGGTTGTTGGTGATGAGGGTGTATTTGCAGTCAGGGATGGGGCTCTGTGTGTCTGTGTGTGGCCGAGAGGGTGTATCTGCACCCAGGGAAGGGGAGGGTGTCGGCAGAGGGGTGTTGGTGATGTATCTGGACCCAGGGAGGCTGTGTGTGGTGTGGGTGTCGGTGAGGAGGGTGTTCTGCCACCCAGGAATGCCGTGGAGGGGGGTGTTGTTTGCGGGCAGGGATGGAGGATGATGCTGAGGAGGTGTATCCTCCCCCAGGGATGGGTTTGGTGTGTGTGTTGGCTGGAGGGTGTATTTTTCCACCGCGGGTTTGTGTGTGTTTGTGTGTGTGTGGTGCAGGTGTGCAAGGGGCAGCGCTCGGGGGTGTTGCACCCGCAGGCAGTGCAGGGAGGGGTGTGTGCATTGGCAGGGGTACGGCTTTGACCTCCGGGTGTGTGCAGGCGGGTGTTGGTGGGTGTGCAAGCACGTCTGTGTGTGTGGGAAGAGGATCTTAGGGTGTCTTTGCCCCCCGTGATGGTGACAGGGTGTGGGTGCACATGGGCTGGGGGAGTGGCAGCAGTGGGGTCGTGTGGGCACACCGGGTGTGACAGGGAGTGCAAGTGTGCGCAGGTGTTGTGCCGGGCTCAGGTGTGCGTGGTGGCCGTGGGGATGGGATGTGAGTGCTGCTGGGGGTGCCATGAGCCTACCCAAGGCGTCCGTGTGTCCACAGAGGCCTCCCGGGGCTCCCACTTTGGATCCTGCTGCTACAACGGGGAAACTGAGGCAAGGGGCTTTGTATCCCTGGTGCTGGCTGTGCGTCCCGGGGTGTGTGCCCGCGGCAGCAGGGAGGGTTCTGTGGGTGGAGTGTGGCACTGGGGCTGTCCAGGTGCCCGCGGTGGTGCGCGGTGGTGCGCGGCCGCACGTGGGTGCGCGGCAGTGCTGGCACAGACGTGCCGTGTGCGTGGGCACAGGTGTGTGGCTCCGGAGGCTGTGCCGGGGGGTTGGGGGTGGGTGTGCCGGGGGGCTGGGGCTGTGTTCAGAGGTGTGTGGGTGTGTGCAGGGTGTGCCGGAGTGGTCGTGCACGTGCGGTGGTGTGGCTGTCGCCAGGCTGGCTGTGTGGCCTCGCTGTTTGTTACCCCCAGGGTTCTGTCAAGGTGTTCCCGTGATGAGTGACTGCCAGTGCCTTGGTTCCTGTCTCATTGGGGTGGCATGGACACCAGGCTCCCACGGGCACTCGCTGCTCCTGTGTCACCTTCCACCTCCATCTCATTTGGGTGCATGGTGGCCTGCTGGATCCTCTGGCTGTTGGTTTTGAGGACAAGGAGAAAGACGCCAAGGAAGCACGGATGCCAAGGAAGAAACAAAGGCCAGAAGTGACCCTGTCCCACTGGGCACATCCCCTGACAGTGATTCTGTGGACTGGCTCTTCCTGGTACCCAGGCTCTTGGGGGCCTCCAAATTTGGGCAGGGGACAGTGCCTGAGCAGTCAAGAGGTGGTTTAACAACCACTGGTGACCCAGCAGTTCCTGTGCTGTGGAACACCAGCAGTTTGGCCATGGGGTAGCTGGGGTTTTGTGGACTGCTGGTGATGGTGGGTGCTGGAATATCCCAAGCAGGGTGTCACTATATCCTTGGGGTGTGGGAGATGGCTGGGAGTTGGGCATGGATGGATGGATGGATGCTGTGGGGGTGGAAGGGGGGGTGGTGGTAAGATTGGAGATGGATGGGTAGATGTAAGGGTGGTACAGGGATGGATTGGTGTTGGGGATGTGGATGGGTGTTGGGGGGTGGATGGAGGGTCTTGGCAATATAGATAGATGCTATGGGAATCGATGGGTATATGGGGATGGGCACTGGGGATATGGATGGGTGCAGTGGGGATGGAGGAGTATTCTGGGGGGGATGGAGGGGTCTTGGCGATGTAGATGGGTGCTATGGGAATGAGTGGGTGTTGTGAGGATGAGTGTTGGGGATATGCATGGGTTCTGTGGGGTTGGATGGATGCTATGGGAATGAGAGAGTATGGCTGGATGAATCCTGGGGGAAGATGACTGTGTGGGTGATTATCTGGGTGTCCAGGATGGGTGAATGAATGGATGGATGTTGCAGGTGGGCAGGTGGGTGTCAGGAGCAGGGGGAAGTGCCTGGGTGGCTGTTTAGTGTGGCAGGATGGATAGAGGGCTGTGTGGACACGGTGCAGAGGTGCTGTGGGGACAGCCAGGAGGTCTGGCTACCACGGGTGGTCACCGAGCACCCTGTGGTGGGCACGTGGCAATGCCAAGGGTGCCAAAACCCCCTTCTGAGGGTGTCTAGAGGCCAGGACAATTTCTCCTCGGTGCGGTGTGGCAGCCCTGGGGTAGGTTAGCTGGTCCCTGAGGCCTGACATTTATAAACATCAGCTGCTCCCGGGGAATCAATACAGTTTAATAACCGGCGAGCGGAGACGGGAGACACATCAAAATGACACTCTGCGGCTCCGTAAATGTTATTCTAAATCATCCTCACTGGGTTTATTGCATTAAGCATACAGTGGCGGGCATGGGAAATTTACTCCATCAAAGGCCATCGCGCTGGTAAATGGGGCTGGCGGGTCAGTGGGAGGGGGTAGCCCCCCCCAAAACGGGGTTCCCTCCTCCCAGCCGTGGCAGGGATGTGAGGGACAGCGGGGTTCTGGGTTTAGGGTCTCGGTGCTGTCACAGCCTCCTGATTTTGGGGTGAGCCAAATCCTGCCTCAGCACAAGGTGGATGTTTGGGGGAGTGGTGACATAATGGGTGACACTGTGAGGTGTCCCTCGGTGCCACCCTGTGCCCACTCCATGACTCCTGGGGACTCAATCCCTTCCCTGGACCATCCCCAGCTCTGCACTGACATTTCTCTCTACGTTTCCCTGGAGACGAGGCAGTTGCTCTGGAAACCTCCCTCCTCTTCTCTCTTACCCATCCTCTTCCTCACCCTGATGTGGGGGGGGACTGGCTCTGCCCCCGCCCAGCCCCAAAATTTAGGGGCACCCTTCCAGGGGTGCAGTGGGGGGCACCTGGGATGGGGGTGCACACGTACGTGGGGGCGGCTGTCCCCGTGTGTGCTCAAGGCGTGTTCGTGTGCGCACCCCCGCGCCGTCATGTGTGACATCTCACCGTTGCCGTGGCGACCCCATCGAGCACATGGCTCGGGCTCCGCAGCATCGTGGGGGAAGCACGCTTGTTGCCATGGGAACGGCCATAATTGTAGCATTTTTCGGCTAAAAGAGGGGAGAAAGGAGGGGGAGAGAGGAGGAGAAATGGCGCCATGGGGCAGCGGGCCAAGGATGTGCCTGCCAGCCCAGCGTGTCCTGCTGCATGCGGGTGTCATGCTCGTGGATGCACATGGCGGTGACAAGGAGGAGACCAAATTTGGGTGAGGTTTGGGAAAAGGAGGGCAATGGTGCCAGAGGGGCCGGGGCCGGCGGGGTGCTGCTGCTGCTGCCTCTGCAGTCCTTTGCAGTCGAGGAAAGCAGGCAGGCGGCCAAGCCTGGCACTGGCAGCCCCGCGGGCGCCTGCAGCACCGGGTGCCCATAGCCAGGGCCGGAGCATTGCCCTTTGCACATGGCATCCCCGGGTTGCTGTGGCCACAAGCCCCAGATCTGTTCATGCAGATCCCTCCCCTTTTCTCCAGCTCCTGGTGTCAGTCATTGGCCATATCCTGCTGTTGCCCATGGAAGGGGTTCAGGGGCCACCACGCTGACCACCCGCTCTTGCTTGTGTTGCAGATGAACCGCCCCATCCAGGTGAAGCCGGCCGACAGCGAGGGCCGAGGAGGTAGGTCCCCAAGTCTTTGGATGCCTGGCATGGGCTGGGGGGACAGGGTCACCCAGGGGGTGATGGGGGACATGGTGGCATCGCGAGGGCTGCTGTGAGAAGGCTGGTTTGCAGAGAAATCCAGGAAAGGAGCTGCCTTTGCTGGTGGCATCCAAACCTGGGTGCATAGCAAATGCCATGCTCTCTCTCTGTCTGATCAGCTGGGGGGAACATCCTGATGTCATCCTGGGAATGTCCTGATGTCATACCATGAGCATCCCAACATCCTGGGGGGCAGAGCACCAGCCAACCGCTTTCCCTCACCACCTTCATTTACCAAACAACGCAATTCCCTCTCCAGAGCTGCCTGTGGGGACCCCAGGGAAGGAGTTGGCTGCATGTGGCCCAAGCTCCTCTCAAACTACCACCCCCCCAAATTCTTTGTGAGCATTTGCCACTCATTGGGCTGTGGCATTGCCAGGCTGAGGTGATCATTTGGGTAAAATCGCAGGAATTGGATCAAAATCGCACATCTGTTGTGTTGCTGGGCAGGTAGGCTCTATCAGACGTGCAGGATGCTCCCGTGGGGCCGCCTGCACTTGGCAGGATGGCTGGGGTAGATCCCCCCATCCAAACCCTGTTATTAAACACACCAGGAGCTGGTCCCAGCATGTCCCAGAGGGACCTGGCAAATAAATTACCCGCTTACCAAGCATAATTGGTGAAGGATTAAAAATCGATGGGTGAGCTGGGGCTCCCATCTCCAGCCCCCTCACCCAGGAGGCAACGCTGGGCTGCCCAGCCCACTCCCCCTGGGAGGTGGTTTATGTTTAACTAGACAACACAGGAGCCCTATTCCCTTAACTAATTTTCCTGGTACCTTAACAGATGAAGCATTCATCGTCTCCTGCCATTATTTATTTATTTCCCCGGCAACGCTCTTGACAGGGCACCTTATTTCCTTTGTCAAATGCCATTAGCGTGCGGCGGGAGCGCGCGGCCGCACAAGACAGATGCTGGTAATAATCATGAAATTCTCATTATTTACTATCCCTTCTCTTGTGTTTGGGTTATTGATGTCCCCCGGGCACGGCTGGATGCTGCGGGTTGTTCTGCGAGTCGATCACACGAGGGTGATCACCTCTGGTTTGTGGGCTCTCTTTGTTGCACTGCATCCCGTCCCAGTGTCAGGGAGGGCAGCCCCCTCATCCCTGGGAAAAGCCCCAGCTTCACTCCCTAAAGCAACGGCTCTTCCAGGGTTCACCCCTCTGCAATTTCCCCACAGGAGAGGTTTTCCACCCTGAGTGCTCTGTAGGACGGAGATGATAAAGCCCAGCACCTTCTCCGTGGGATCGGTGTCGCTGCCCCCTCTGATGTCATTTGTCTCCTTCCCCTCCGTACACCATTTGTGATGAGGTGTTGGGGTGGTGAGTGACCTCCCACTCTCTGATGGGCTTGGTTTTGTTTTTAGAAGACAGGAAGCTCTTTGTGGGCATGCTGGGGAAGCAGCAGAGCGAGGATGACGTCCGCCGCCTCTTTGAGCCCTTCGGCCAGATTGAGGAATGCACCATCCTCCGAGGGCCTGATGGAGCCAGCAAAGGTGGGCTTTGAGGCACCGGGTGGGCACCCTGTGGATCCACAATGGCCAAATCCAACCTGTGCCATGTTCCCTCTGTTCCCTTAGGTTGTGCCTTTGTGAAATACGGCAGCCACGCCGAGGCACAGGCCGCCATCAACAGCCTGCACGGCAGCCAAACCATGCCGGTAAGTGCCAGGCTTGCACCCTGCCCTAGCTGACCCCACGCTGCCTGCTTAATCCAATCACCCGCTAATTTGATCCTCAGTCTAATTGCATCAAAATCCTACAGACTGACAATTTGTTGGCCACATCACCCCAGCTTCTTCCTTGCCAGAGTGCTGAGCCCCAGGGGGGGGAGCGTGGGGCTAATTCTCTCTGTGCCAGAGAAAGGGGCAGTTTAATTAACGTTGAAGGTCAGAATTGTGGACAAGGAAGAGGAAAGGAAGCAGAGGTCAGGGAGCTGCCACCGGGGAGAAAAACTGGCTATAATTAAACCTTGCATTGGTTGCTGCTGCCAAGCTGGGTAGTGTCCCCAGGGCTGAGGATGCTGCAGACGCTGTGAGCCACACCCACGGCGGCTACACAGTTTGGGGGGCATTGCTGTGGTCCCACCATCAGCCCCATCTTCCCCCCACCTCAGGGCGCCTCGTCCAGCCTGGTGGTGAAGTTTGCAGACACGGATAAGGAGAGGACCCTGCGGCGGATGCATCAGATGGCGGGGCAGCTGGGCATCTTCAACCCCATGACCATCCAGTTTGGCGCCTACGGGGCCTACACGCAAGCGGTAGGAGCAGACCAGGGGCTTTGGGGGACCCCCGCTGGGGGGGTGGGGGCTGGTTTGGCCTGTGAAAGCGCCAGTGCCAGGGGTGTGGATGCCTGGCAGGGCTGGTGTATCCCTGTTTAAGGGCAGATGCAGGGCTTCCTCCCCGCAGCTGAGGGTGGTCCCATATTTAGCATCACCAAGACTCCTGTCCCTGGGTTTGACAGCTGGTGTGGCATTTATCCCTCTGAATCCATCCAAAGCAGAGATGCTGATTTACCCGCCCCTCTCTCTCCTTCTCTTTCCCCCTTTCTTTCCTGAAGATCATGCAGCAGCAGGCAGCCCTGATGGCGGCCGCGCAGGGCACCTGCCTCAACCCCATGGCTGCCATCGCTGCCGCCCAGATGCAACAGATGGCCGCCTTCAATGTCAGCGGGCTGGTGGCTGCCCCCCTCACCCCCTCTTCAGGTAGGACCCCCCGCATTTGCCACCTGGCATCCTCGGGGGGCACTCTCGGGCCGGTGCCGGCGCTGACGCCGTGCTCCTGCAGGTACAAGCACCCCTCCAGGGATCAGCACGGCGCCAGTGCCCAGCATCGCCACGCCCATTGGGGTGAACGGCTTCAGCCCGCTGCCGCCCCAGACCAACGGGCAGCCCGCCTCCGAGACCATCTACACCAACGGCATCCATCCCTACCCAGGTACGGCCCTCCTGCCCAGCCGCCCTCCCGCCGCAGCCCCCGCGGCTTGGGGAGCGTGCGCGGCTCCTGCGGGATGCTCAAGGGGTGCTCCCCGTCCCGGGAACGTGCTGGAAGCACCAGCCGCGTGCTCCTGTGGAATCACTGCAGGGAGGAGGGAATTCGGGCAGGGAGCAGCTCTGCCCCTCCATGGTGGCGCTTGGCCAGGAGCCCTTTCCCGTGGGAGCTGCGCATGCATCCCTGGCCTTCTCTGGCTTATTCTATCTTCCTTCTCCTTTCTCTTCTCTTCCCAGCTCAAAGCCCCACGGTGGCAGACCCCCTCCAGCAGGCCTACGCCGGCATGCAGCACTATGCAGGTCTCAAACTTCGCTTCCCACTCCTTCCCTCTCTCCCCTCTTTGCTCTTCACCCTTACTTTTGGGGGGTGAACATCACCCTGGGGTTGAACATTGGACTGGGGCAGCATATTTGGGCACAGATTCCTGAGGGGAGCAGCAGGTGCTGTGCCCTGGCAGGAGCTCCAGGGTGTCAATGCCAATGGAAGTGCTGTCCCCTCATCCCACTGGCTCCTGTCATGGCCCCCTGTGTACATTTTGGATGGTGCAAAGTGAATTCTAATACCCATGGGGCTGAGAGAACTCCATGGGGGAGCCCTGGCAGTGGTATCGAGAAGTGGGGTCAAGATTTGGGAGGTGACAGAGGGCCAGCTCCACACCAAGACACCAAAAGTCTTTGGATGTTCATTGTATGACCAAAACTGATGGCCAAGGACATGGGCCATGCAGGGATGGGAGTCAGAGCCTCCCGTGGAAACATGTCAAGCCCAGCAGACATTTAATTAGGAGCATTGACAGCAACATCCAACAGAAAATCAAGTTTTGGACCCCAAATCTTTGGGTTTTTTCAGCCAAAAGTACCATCTTTCCTCAGCCTTGAGGCCATATTACCGCTATCACCAGCATCCCTCCTAGGAGAGCTGTTCCCACATCTCTGGCGTGTTGGGAGGGGTGGGAAAGGCAGAGCCAGCAGCCGTGGGGCAGGAAAGGCCCCTTGATCTCAGGTGGCAGCAGGAGACATGCCTGTCCCAGCCCTTTCCGTGGCTGGGGCGGGTGCCGTGGCCTCAGCTTCTTGTTTCTCTCTTCCAGCAGCATATCCCACTGCCTACGCTCCCATCAGCCAAGCCTTTCCCCAGCAAGCGCCTCTCATCCCACAGCAGCAGAGAGAAGGTGAGGGGTGGGGGTCACCCCATGTGGGGCCGGTGGCTCCTCGGTGTCCCCCTGGGGTGACCCCACCTCGCAGCTGACATGTCCTGTCCTTTGTGTGTCACCCAGGTCCCGAGGGCTGTAACCTGTTTATTTATCACCTGCCCCAGGAGTTCGGGGACGCGGAGCTCACGCAGATGTTTTTGCCTTTTGGCAACGTCATCTCTGCCAAAGTCTTTGTGGACCGTGCCACCAACCAGAGTAAATGCTTTGGTAAGTCCCGGGGTGTTGCTCTCCCTGGTGTCCCAGCTCAGGGCTCCAGCTCTTCCTAGTCCCCAGCTCAAGGTTCCAGTTTTCCTTAACATCGCAGCTTGGAGCTCTGGCTCTTCTTCAACATCCCAGCTCAGGGGTCTGGCTCTTTTCAACAGCAAATTTTAAATATCTGACTCTCCTCGAAATGCCAGCTCTCGACAGTCGCCAGCTCCAGAGTCCCATTCTGGAGGCCAGGCTCTGGTCTCCAGCCTGGAGGTCCAGCTCTCCTAATATTCTGGCTCAGGGGGTCTGTCTCTCCCCAAATCCCAGCTCAAGGGCTTGGCTCTCCCCAGTCTCCCCAGCTCAGGAGTCTGACTCTTCCTGACAACCCAGCTCAGAGCATCTCCATCTCGGAGGTCCATCTCTCCCTGAAGTTCCTGCTTGGGAGTCTGTCTCTCCAACATCTCATCTCGGGGATCTCTCTTTCCCTGGTCTCTAGCTCAGTTATCCATGTCTCCCTGCTGTCCCTTGCTTGGGGTCCAGCTCTCCCCTATGTCCTCAGCTCAGGGATCTGTATCTCCCTCTCAGAGACATCGGTGTCCCCACAGACCTTGTCAGCTTGGGGTCCCCACAGACTCTTTGACTGCGGTGTCTTTGGAGGCCCTATCACCTCAGGTCTCTGCAGACCTGGCCTCCAGATGTCCCCTGAGCCCACACATCCCATCCTGGCGTCATAGACCCCATCACCCTGGTATCTCCACATACCTGCAGACCTTGGTGTCCCCACAGACCCCATCACCTCAGTGTCCCTGCAGCCCCTATCACTTTAACAGACCCTGTCACCCCAGTGACCCCACAAATCCTATCCCGTAGTGTCCCTGCAGGCGACTCCAGTGTCCTATGGAGGGCTATGCAGGGCTGCTGTCCTCACAGCCCTGTCAGCTCTGTGTCCCTGCAGACCTCGGTGTCCCTGCCGGTACCACCACCTGTCCCCCAGTCCCCTGCAGTCTGGGGCTGTGATGTTACCCCAGGACCCCCTCTGCCAGCACTCCCAAACCAGGAGCATCCCACAGGATTTCAGCGCCTGGGTTGAGGCGAGGCAGCCGCCTGTGATGTGCGTGGTGACAAGCCCCTGTGTCCCCTCCCCGCCAGGTTTCGTCAGTTTTGACAATCCGACGAGTGCTCAGGCAGCCATTCAGGCCATGAATGGCTTCCAGATCGGCATGAAGAGGCTAAAAGTGCAGCTAAAGCGGCCGAAAGATGCCAACAGACCCTACTGACCCCAGCTCAGCCTGCGGAGAGGTGAGGGGGCCCGGGGCACGCGGCGGCCGTGGAGCGTCCCCGCGTTACACCCCCGAGTGTGTGCAGGGATCTCTGCCTGGCACCACCCAGCCAATGGATCTGGGTCCCTCCCTCCGTCCTTCCCTCCCTCCGTCCCCCAGAAGCAGGCTGACAGCCTTTTCCTTCTGTTTCAGGTCGGACGTCCCGCAGTGTCTGACGACTTTCCCCTTCCCCAAGTGCAGTATCCAAACCCGTAACTCTCTTTCTTTGCAACACATCCCGGAGGAGGAAGAGGAGGAGGAGGCGAAGGAGAAAACGGCAAAGAAGAGAATGTTTTGGTCGTAGCTTTTCCTTTTTGAATTTTTTCCCAAACTGGTCTTGTTTGTTGTTTAACGGGAATGAGAGGAAGACAAGGAAGGAGGGGAGCGATGCGGCGCCGGGGCTGCGATTCGCCGCCGGCCGCTCGCCGGGACTCACCGGATCCCTCGCTGGGAGCAAGGCCGATGGCTCCGGGCAGCCGGGCCACGATCTACCTTTGTTTTTTGGTTTTTT
>WAAG01008221.1:21565-52136 GCA_013390105.1 Tichodroma muraria | reverse complement strand
TTCGTAACTTTGTGTAAGATTGAGCAAACAACAAACGCAAAAAGTTAATTGTATGTTAAAAAAAAAAAAAAAAAAAGAAAAATGTGAGGTTTCGGCCGAAATGAAGCGAAGCGAAATAAACTTATTTTGTCAAAATCGTCACCTTTGTTGGTTCTTTGGAGCAATCGCTGCCGCGTCCACCACCCAAACACAACACCAGGGCCCCCTTCATGGCCTGCTCGGCTCCAGCTGGGCTGGAGCATCTGCCAGGATTTGGTGAAGCCGGGAGAGGACCGAAGGCCTCTCTTTTTATTTGCTTTTTCACAAGAATTGCTATTTTTTTTTAGGAATTAACCCTGGCTGCAGAGAAAATCAGGACAGGACAGAGCCCTGTGGTTTCACTGATCTTTCCAAGGGATGGAAGAGATTCAGGGGAATGTGGCCATGTCCCACAGGATGTCCCTTTGCACTTGTGAGTACAGCCAAGTGACTGACGTGATCCAGGGAAAGTGGCTTATTTTTTATTTGAGGAGAGGAAAAAACCTCAAAGCCCACAAATTTAAGCAAAATTCCCCCAAAGGGTGGGTGGCAGGGCCAGGGGCGAGGGCATGGCCACCAGCCCAGGTCTGTGTGGCCCTTGGGTATATGGAGCAGCCAGTGTGGGACAAGTGGAGGTGGACAGATGTTGGGATCCAGGTGGGATAGAGGACAGGGACATGACAGAAGTGACACTGAGTGCACCCATTGGTGCCATGAACCTGTCAGGACTCAGATGGTGACTGTACCAAAACCAGGATAATTCTTACATGGATTCTTAAATTCCGTCCCAAATCCTGGCTGAAATCGTGGCCTTGTGCTGCTGTGACTGACCCGGAGAGCCCCTGGACTGTGGGGACCAGCAGTGCCCAGCCCCCTCTGCCTGCCCTGAGCCCTGGCAGCCTCTGGGCTATCTCTGCTGGGTTCCCATCCAGGTTTGGGTATAGCAGGATGCAGCTGTGCTGGCACTGCCTCTGTGTCCATGGAGTTACTGGGACTGGCTTGAGCTGAAACAAAATGCTGTCCCTGGGAGGTTCCTTCTCATTTGAGTCTCTGCTGCAGCACCCGTGCCTGGGGGGCTGCTCCGTGGGGTCCCACGTCCCCGTCCCTGAGGCACAATCCCTTCTCGGTTGTGTTCTGCCTCCACAGCACCATCCCTTTGCCACGGTGTGATGGGGGAGTGGTTCCCTCCCAGCCCTATCCCAAAGCTGTATCCGTTCTCTGTGACACTTCCCCACCATCCCGTCCCTTCCCCTCAATCCTATTCCTTCCTCATGAACCTTTCCTTTCTGCATGATCACCCTTCCTCTCCATCCCATCCCTTCCACAAGATACCGTCCCTTGTTTCCCGTCCCTTCTCCACAATCCTATCTTTCCTCATTATCCCTTCCCTTTGCTCCCATCCCTTCCCCAGGTTCCAATCCCTTCCCTGTGCCCTTATTCCTCCCTCACACTCCCACCCCTTCCCCTGAATCCCACTCCTTCCCCGTGATCCCATCCCATCCCTTTCCTGTGCCCTTTCCTTTCCTCACAATCCCATTCCCTCCCTGTGCCCCCACCCCTTCCCCAGCATCCCCTTCCCACACCCCACACTTTAATCCCAGTTAAATCCACAAACGCTGATTCCTTTTCTTTTTTTTTTCTGTGTTTTTGGGTTTGTTTTGGTTCGTTAATTTTTTTTTTTTGCTTCTGTTTCTCATCACTGATAAAAACGCCGTCGCTGCCAACGCCAGGAGGGGCGGGCCCCAGGCACGCTGAACCCACGGCTCCTTCTCCACGCTGCCACAGGGTCGGGGACAGTGGGAAGGGGACAGGGAGGGGATAAGGGACCGCTGAACCCGCCCGGTGCTCACAGGGTGCCCAACGCCTATGTACAGGTGGAGCCGCCGGTGTTGCCCCGGCTCTGCCCTGCCTGGGGGGCTCAAAACCCGCTCGGCCCCTGCCCAGCCTTGCCCGGGGGCTCACTCGGTGCCCGGGGGGCCCCGAGGTCCCACCGCCACCGCCGCCGGTCAGTTTGTGTACACCTGAGTCCCGATCACACGCATGATCTCCTTCTGGATTTTGGGGTCCTGAGTATTGATATTGGCGTCTCCCACTTGGCCATCTTCGTACCTGGAAGAGGAGAAGGGGTGAGGGGGGTTCTGTGGGGGTCCTGCAGGTGCGGCAGGGTGGGCAAAACGGACTCACACAAAGAAGAAGCGTGTGCAGACATGGTCCGAGACAGGGCAGACCCAGATGTTGCCGTGTTTCTGCAGGTCCTTGGAGGTGATCACTGCTGGGGCAAGGGGCTCTTGGATGCGGGACGGGGGACAGAGGGCCTGTCTGGGCACAGCCCATTGTGGCCTCCATCCCTCCACCCACCTGGTGAGCCCAGGGGCGCTCCCTGTCCCCCCCCATTATCCCCCCCATCCCCACACCTTCGCAAAGCGCGATGCAGTTCAGGTTGCGGCTCTGAAGGAAGCGGGACTGGATGGAGCGGGTCTGTGGGAAGAGCAGCCGATGTTACCACCCTGTCCCCAGCACCCGTGGGTGCCACGTCCCCATTCCCATCCTGCCCCGGTGTCCCCTGGCCCATCACCTGGGGGATCGTGTTCATCCGGTTGTACCGCTGCACCAGCTCATCCTTCGACGGCATCCGGTGCTGCCCTTTCCCCATTCCTGTGGAAGAAGCAAGGTGGGGGCTGTCAGTCTCTCAGGGAACACCCTGGAGTGATGCAGGGATACATGCCACAGACAGGGATCGCCACCCTCAGTGCACCCACCATGCAGCTGAGCCCTGAGAACCCCCCAAAAGCGTGCACAGCAGCTTCTGAAGCCTAGAAAATGTTGGGGGTTTGACTCTTTGGCGTGCGGGAAAGCCCCAGCCTGGCTGGGAAGAGGCTGGTGTGATGGGATGGATATGGGATGCTGCCACTCCCGCTCAGCTTCTCCAGCCAGCACGATGCCAAACCTCCCCTGCCCATGCAGGGAGTGGGAACAGGAGCGCAGGCAGGACCGGGCAGTGCAGGCAGCCTCTTACCTGAGTATCCAAAGGAAATACTGGAGATGGGGCTCAGATAGATGCCCTTGCCATAGGCTGCTCCATGCAGCTTGCGGGAAAACACCAGGGTGAGCGTGGTGGGATCACCCCGACAGCTCAGGCACGGCGGTAGTGGAGGAAGGCTGGCACTTCCCAATGTCTGCCCCCTCCCTGCCCCCTCCCTGCCCACCTGCTGCCCTGGGCTCTGCTGGGTGCAGGGAGCAGGGCGGTACCTGCAGTTTGGTGTAGGAGGCGTTGACCAGCCCATTGCGGAGGATGGAATGCCAGTTCTCAATGTGAGAGCCACTGGAAAGAGCCAGCCCCACATCAGCCCCTCGTCCCTCAGCCCCACGGCTCCCACCCGGGGGGGCTCCCACTATCCCCCCACCTTGGCAACTCACTGGAAAGCGAAGGTGCTGCCGTAGAGCTTCTTGGCCGTGCGGAACCGGGCTTCCTTGGCCGGGGGGCTGCTGAGCAGGAGGAACTGGTGGGAGGTGTGCATGAACTTCAGCTGCTACCAGGGGAACGGGAAGAGCAACCGCAGTGCCGGCAAGAGAGAGGACAGACAGACAGACAGACAGAGATCATGCACGGCCGCCCGGCCCCGGGTCCAGCCCAGCCTGGCTTTGGCGACTCCAAGCTTGCCAGAAGGGTCCTTGGCATCCCTGTCTTGTCCCTATCCCACAGCTCATGTCAAACATCCCCCTTCCTATATCCTGTGTCCTGATTCCCGTATCTCCCAGGCCAGAACCCCACCCAGAGGGATCCATCCTACATCACAGACCCTTCCATCGCCCATCCCATATCCTTACATGCCTCATCCTGCATCCTGCAGCCCATCTCCTGTACCCCTCCACCCCACCTCCCATATTCCACACCCTCCATCCCACACCCCACCTGGAGCCTGGCCTGGCACCTTACCCTGCTGAGAGGCAGCTTGACAATGTGGGATCTGTTGCTGGAGATTATCCTTGGGAAGAGGAGGAGGAAAAGGAGGAAGGTGAGAAAAGATTGAGATTGATAGATGCCCATGGCCCCCAGAAGAAAGGAGATGAGAGGGTTGTGCCACGGATACCTGGCTGACCCCCAAGTCCATCCCATGTCCTGGGGAATGTGGGGCAGTGGGAGGGATAAGGGGCAGCAGGAGAGGGCCGCAGCACCCCCAGCCTTACCACTGCAGGAGGGGATGCGCCAGGGGGTCCAGCTTGTCCATCTGCTTCTTGATCTCCAGGTAGGACCCCTGGCAGAAGCAAGAGAGGGTGCAGGTGGGTTTGCCAGCACCCACCCAGCTATGGGCAGATGGAGATCAGCACCAAAATGCCACTCCCAGCTTGGATCCCACACCGGGGATGTCACGTAGGGCCATGGGGCTGTGGGGCCACGCCACGTACCTGGGTCATCTCCCGGATGGACATCACACTGTCCAGGGCCTTCTGCAGCCGCTCGTAGTTCTTCTTCTGCACATGGGGCAGGAGGGGGGTGGCCATCAGAGGGGTCTTTGGGGCTCACCATCACCCCCTGGTGTGGGGGAGCACCGTCCCCCCCAGCGCTTACCTTGGGGTTGAAGGCCAGAGTTTTGGGGTCGTTGGGGTCCACCACGGACGGGTAAGGCTCGAAGATGATGCTCTTGCGAGGGGACTCGAGGGCAGCGCGGCACATGGCCACCAGCAGGTCCACCACCTTGGGGCAGAGCAGGGACTGAAGGGGCAACCCCCCATGGGGCTGGGGGGGGGTCACCACCATGCCCAGCCCTACCTCGGCACCCGTGGCCACCTCCTCGGCCGCGCCGGACATGACGCCCAGGGTGTAGAAGGAGAAGACGCAGAGCTCGCGGGTGCACACGGCCGGCTGTGGAGGGGACGGGAGAGTGGCGAGTGTCAGGGATGGTGACACAGGGGCACAGCCCGCACCAGACCTGGCCCCGCCACCCCACCTTCAGCATGGAGCCGTTCTGGAAGACGTGCTGCTCGTCACACACCACGCAGTACTCGTTGAGCGTCGGGATCCGCTGCTCCGCATACTTCATGATCTGAGGGGCAGGACGGAGGGAGTCAGGCCCTGCCGCAGACATGGAGCTTGGGGGGATGCTCCAGGCAGTGGGATGGGGATGAGCGGGACTCTGGTCAGTGGGGAGGATGATACAGGCAGTGGAGTGTGGATAAGTGGGATGTGGGGCGCTGGGGAAGATGTTCTGGGCAATGGGATAGGGCTGAGTGGGGTGTGAACAGCGAGAAGGATACTCTGGGCAGAGGATAAGGATGAGCAGGACATGGGGTAGTGGGGAGAATGCTCGAGATACTGGGTTTGTGGATAAGTGGCAAGTGGGACAGTGGGGAAGGATGGGCAGCAGGATGAGCAGGATGCAGGACTCTCACCTGGACGAGGAAGCCGTACTCCAGCGTGGGGATGTTCTTGCAGTGGCCACCGACCTGTGACGGAGCCGGAGCGGAGCCAGCTGCATTATCCCCTTTCCCAAATGCATCCCCAGCTCTGTATGGCACAGGCAGCCCCCAACTCCCCCTGGCACAGCAGGACCCCCAACATCCCAACACCCCCAACACAGTGGGACCCCCGACATACCAAACCCCTCCTGGTACAGTTGCACTCCTGACATCCGAGCACCCCCTGGCACAGAGCAGGACCCCCAGCATGCCAACACTCCCTGGCACAGCAGGGTTGCAGCACCAAGAGTGGGGTAAAATCCCACTGGACCCTACAGCCAGGCCCCAGCTTCCCAAGAGCAACCAAGAGTGGGGATAAGCAGCTCCCCATGGGACTCCCCCCATCCCATGGGGGTCCCAGCACGCCATGACAAACAATCTGACCCCAGAGGAGCCCCTGGGAAGGGGAAGAAGAGAAAAGCAAACCCCAAGGCGGGGTGGCACCCACCAGGATGTTGAAGGGGGCAACACCTGCCTGGGTGCTGGCAGGTGGGTAGCCGAAAACTTCCACCTTGGGATTCTTCACCATGCAGGACACGGAACGGTTCATCAGGCGGTTCACACGAGGCTCGGGGATGCCCAGTTTGCCCTTCAGCACTGAATCTTGGATAACAGGGAAGCTGGGAGACCTGCAGGCACAGAATCCCCCTGAGCACCTGTTTGAGCACCTGTTTGTCACCGTTCCCTGCTCCTCCATCACCCAGTGCCGGATTCACCCGTCGGCTACTTGTTGGGAGCAACCTCCATCTGCTTGGGATCCGGTAGGGAGCAGCAGCACCCAAGTGGGGAAACTGAGGCACAGTGTCAGGCCTCACCCAGGATGAGGGGATGGATGGCAGGTCCCCCGTGGGGACAGCATCAGGACCTTACTTGGGGATGGGTGAGAAGATGCTGAGACCAGCACGGAACTTCTTGATGGTGCCACTCGTCTTGAACCAACTGTGCCGCTTCTCCTGCTGGGTCTTCAGGAAATCGTTGCTGAGATGTTTCCATTGCTGGGATGTGAACATGCCCAGGATCCTGGCAAACAGGGGGGACAGCACTCATGGGTGCTCGGTGGTCCGTGACACCCCCAGCCCCTCCTCTTCCCCACACACAGATGGTGGCGAGCCGGTCATGGGATTGTGTGGTGGCTAAAAGGTGGTGGCAAGGGGACATGTGGCACATGGCCAGTTTTGGGGCAGAACAGTGACTCTGTGAGCCACCCCACCCACTACCCTCGAGTGCCCACCACGTTTCAGCTCTTACTTCTTCAGCTGCAGACCCAGCCCGAAGCCCTCCTTGTTGGACGGCTGGAAAACCTCAATGGACGGTTCTGCGGGGAGAGAGGAGGACGAGCCGTCGGTGCCAGCACAGTGCTTGTCCCGAGGGCACAGGGACACCACATCCCGCCCGTCCCCACTCACCAGGGCCATCGAGGTACTGGGAGAGGGAGAAGCGCAGGCGGAGGACGATGGGCTCCGTCCGCAGCACCTTCCACGCCGTCGCCACCTCCTCCTGCCAAGGGAGAGACCCACTTGGGCACAGCCACGGGACCTCCACCCAGGCAGGGGATTTGGGGACCCGCCGGGCACATGTGCCCACCCTTCCATGTGCCAGCACTGCCGGGGCACCCCAGGGACTCACATCGAGGAAGCTGATGTTCACATGGAGGTCGATGTCCACGTCATCGATGGTCCCATACTCCCTGTGAAGACGTGTGTTGCTGTGGCACGGGGGGCTGGCACGGCGCTGGAATGGCGGCCCGGTGCCCACCGTGCCAAGGTGGGCAGGCTCATGGGAGACTGACACTGGCATGGGTGGCTCCCCATGTATCAATCTATGCACAGGGGGAGTGCCCAGAATGCGGATGTGAACCTGGGAATGTGTGAGCACAGCCAGGTGTCCTAGGGGTGCCATGGTTGAGTGCCTTGGCAATGGCACAGTTGGATATCTGGAGATGCTATGGTCAGGTGCCCCAAGGATGGCACAGCTGGTTATGCAGGGGTGCCACTACTGGGTGCTCTAAGATGGCATGGTCAGGTGTCTGGGAATGGCATGTCCAGGTGTGCTGGGGATAGCACTGCTGGATCCCTGAGGATGGGTACCCCAGGGATGGTACTGCTGGGTGTCTGGCAATGCTGTGGCCAGGCGGCCCAGTGATGCCACAGCTGAGTGCCCTGGATACAGCATAGCTGGGTGCCCAGGGATGGCACAGTTGGGTGTCTGAAGATGGCACAGACGAGTGCCTGGGGCTGCCATAGCTGGATGCTCCACAAATGCCATGTCTGGGTACCCAAGGATAGCACAGCCAAGCGCCCAGGGGATACTGGCGAAGGTACGTCTGAGGGACGGCTCAGCCGGGCACCCTGGGGATGCCACGGCCAGATGCTCTGGTAATACCACGGCCAGGTGTCCCAGAGATGGCATGGCATGATGCCTGGGCGTGGCACAGTTGGGTACCCAGGGACAGCCCAGCTGTGCTCCCGGGCTCCCAGCTGCGCGCGGGGCGCGGCACTGCCCGCTGCGGGGGGCAGCAGAGGCACCCACCTGACGGCCACGGCATTCTCGCTGTAGATCTCCTTCACCGCCTCGATGTCGGCGTCCAGCTGCGGGTGCCGGTACAGGTCGGCGGCGCAGGTCCCCTGCGGCACAGCGCCCACGGCACCGTCGCACCCAGAGCCTCCGGCAGCCGCCGGCAGCCCCAGGCCCGGGATCAGGCTCAGGCCGGCGGTTCCCGAGCCTCCCGTGGCACCAGCGGGACCCAGCACCCACCTGCACGCCATAGAGGAACTCCTCGGACTCATTGTCCCCGTCGGAGTCATCGTCCGTCCAGTACTGGCCCTTGAGGTCCTGGGGGCAGAGGGTTTGGAGGCAGCAGGGATGGGGGGGAGGGTTGGGAAGTGGATTGGGGGAGCACATTAACAGGGAGGGAATTAGGAAAACTGGGGAGCCGGTTCTGGGGAGAGGGTTGAGGGCAGTGGATTGAGGGAACAATTTGGGGAAGCAGTTTGGGGGGAGCAGTAGGATAGGGGGAACAACACGGGATGGGGGAGTGTTTGGGGGCAGTAGGATGGGGATGTGGGCAGTGGAATGGGGGGATTCGAGCTGGATGGAAGGAATAATTTGGGGGGCAGTGGGATAGAGGAGCAGGTTGAGAGAGGGAGGATGGGGGAGCAGATTAGAGGGGAGCAGGATGGGAACGGTGGGATGGGGGAGCAAAATGGAGGCAGCAGGATGGGGACACCGAAATGGGGGAACAAGACGAAAACAACAGGATGGGAGAGCAAGGTGGGAACAGAGGGATGGAGGACCAGTGTGGGGGAACAGGATGGGACAGCAGGATTGGGAAGCAGGATGGGAACAGCAGCATGAAGGACCAGGATGGGAACAGCGGGACGGAGAAGCAGGATGGAGGACCAGGACAGGGACTGCGCATGGAGCTGCCGGGGGATGCCCGGCCGACCTCGACGCGGGGGTCCCTCCTCCTCCAGCCCCATCCCCGCCCCGAGACGGGGGACCCCGGGACACGGGGGGACACCGAGGGCCGCTGCCCCTCCCCCGCCCCGGGCTCCCGCAGGCCCGTCCCGCCCCTTCGCGGGCGCGCTCCCCCCGCGGCCGTGGCCGTGTCCCCGTGTCGCCGTGTCCCCTGCCGCGTCCCGGCCCCTCACCATGTCAGCGCGGGCCGGCCGGCGCGGGCACGGCCGCCATGCTGCCGGGGGGCCGGGCCTGACGTCAGAGCCGCCGCACCGCGTCACCCAACGGCGCCGCCATGACGTCACCGCCGGGGACCCCCCCCAACACCCCTCGGGGCGGGGAAGCGCCATGAGGGGACGCAGAGCTGGCCGGGCCTCCGGTGTCCCCAGTGTGCCCGGTGCAGGGTGTCCCTGTCCTAGCACAGGGTGCCCCATGGGGTGGCCCTGTTGGGTCTGGTCCATCGCAGGTCCCGTGTCCCCAGCACAGGGTGACTATTTTGGGTCCCCTCCACGTCAGTCACAGTGTTCCCACAGCCCAGCTGAGTGTCCCCAGTGTCCCCAGTACAGGGCCCACAGCACCCCCCAGCACAGGGTGACCATTTTTGGTCCCCTCCATGGACCATAGGGTCCCCAATGTACCCGGCCTAGGACCCCTCTGGTCCCAGCACACAGTGGCCTTTTTGGGTCCCCAGATAGCCGTCACAGTGTCCCTACAGTCCAGCACGGGGGCTGTGTGGCAGATCCCTGTGTTAATGGCACGTCCCCGGTGTCACCATGGTGCCAGTGCGCAGCCATTGTTATGGGTCACCGGCAAAAGGTCCCCATGGTTCTGGGCCCGTGTCCCCAATATCCCCAGCACGGGATTCCCATTATTACCAGCCAAGGGCCATCTGGCACACGGTGCCCATGCTGGGTCCCCACACAGCTGGGACAGTGTCCCCAGTACTGCGTCCTCGTGGCTGCACTACACAGATTCCACATTGGTCCCCAGTGTTCCCATTGGAAGATCTCAGGACTCTCCCAAGCACCCCAAAACACCCAGAGCCGCTGCCCCCCTCCCTTGTGAGGGACCCCTGAGGTATGAGCTGGAGGCTTGGTGTGAGTCGGATGGTCGTTGTCAGATGGGGGTGTCCGTGTGAGCTGGGGGGGGGGCTCGGTGTGAGTTGGGCGGGTCAGTGTGAACTGGAGGGGGCCCGGTGTGAGTTTAGGGCCGCGGCCCCTTTAAGAGCATCGCGCCGGGCCGCGGTCCCTTTAAGGCGGCGGCCACCCTCCGTCCGCGCGCGCGGCGCCTGCGCCACCTCCTCATTGGCCGGCCGGGCGCGTGCCGCGTGACTCAGCGCGTCCCCCTCGCCGTGCTTTGTGCGTCCGCTCGTGAAAGTAGCCCCGGCGCCCCGCCCTTGTGGCCCCCGGCGGAGCGGGCGGCGGAGGGATCCGCGGGGGGCGGTGCTGTGGCCAGCCGGGATCACCTTGGCGGGGCGTGGGGGCTGCGTGCAGAGCGGCGGCGGCGCTCGGAGGGAAAGGACGGCCTGGGCGTTTAACTGAACGGCGGCAGGTAACGGCGGCCTGAAGGGCGGCGAGCAGTGGGGCCGGCCACGCTGGTACCGCCGTTATCCCCATGTTTCCGCTGCCGGGAGAGGTTCCCCCCGGGCGGCGGCTGAGGGGAGGGGGCGCGCTCCCTGTGGGACGTTTGAGGAGGGGGCGCCCGGGGGGGCTCGCGGCGCCGAGCACGTGGCCGCGTCCCCTCCTGTACCTCATCGAGCATCCCCCCCGAGACTCCGCACCGGGGAACGCCCGCTCCGAGCATCCCCCCCCGTGACCCAGCACTGGGGAGCGCCCGCTCCGAGCATCCCTTCCGATCCCGCGCCGGGCAACGCCCGCTCCGAACACCCCAGGGCCCGCACCGGGAAACGGCCGCTCCGGGCGCGGGGGGGGGGCCGCGGCGGGGGTCCGGTCTGGGATGCGAGGGCCCGGGTGAATGAAGTGAAACGCGCACGAGGGGGATCCCCGCCTGTGCCCGGCGGCCGTGCCGTTAAGCGGGGCGCCGCTGCGGCTGCCACCCGGTTCCTTGTGGCCGGGCAGTGCCGGAGGAGCTGCTGGGAGGGTGAGTCAGAGGCAGACGGAGTGAGGCGCTGGGCCGCCGTCCCCCCCTCCCCCCCGGTGCCTGCACTCACGTAAGAGCCGGCAGTTCTCCGAGGGGCATCAGCTTAAATCAGCGTCCGGCTCACTGCACCCACCGCTGATGCTGCAGTCTCCTCCCGGCACCCCCGGGAAGAAAAGGCCCCTTCTTTATCTTCTCCCGTAATTGTGCCTGCTTAAACGCGTCCAACTGATTTGGACAGTTTCTTGAACTGTGAAAACCTTTCAAAAGTGTTTAAACCCCCTTTGCAGAGCTACCAGGGCATGAATAGCGCTTTTGTCGGTGGACAATGGCATCCTCCCGACTGTCTCCTGAGACTACTAAAAGTAGACGGCAATCTCTGAAAACCTGCTTTTGTTCTGATAAGCCAACTCGGTATCGGCGAGGCCCAGGTTAACAAAAAAAATCAGTGTTTTATGGAGGTTTTTGTCATGTTAAAGTGTTAACTTTCCTGCTGCTGCTCATCGTGACTTGCCTTGGCTCAAAGGTGCAATGACAAAGAGGTTTTCGGCTACTCAGACACGTCCAGGGAAATGTGCTATTAAAAATGCTTAGTTAAAAAAAAAAATAGTGAAAGTCTGAAGAGTGTAATTTCATGCCCGAGATGCCGTTTATAGAGCAGAATTCTGGCTAATATAAAGGAGTTCGATGGGTTAATGGGTCGTGCTGGTGCCAGCAGGTCTCCAGCCCATCCCCGGATTAAGCAGAAGGTTTTTGTGCGAGGCAGGAAGCACCGCTGCGAGCCACGTGCTTGCACCGGGGACTTCTGCCTGTGAAAGCCTTCTGAGAAACCTCGCTTACACTAGGCAAAGAGCTTGGAGAGTCTGCAGCAACCTGCGTTTTTTTCATGACCTATTCCTTTATCCATCTAACGCTGTTATTAAAACCTTCATTTATTGCTGTTAGCCGGGGTGATCCACCGCCGGCCTTAATTCCATTTCCACCCAACAAGTTGATAATTTAATTTGATGGGAGCAAGACGTTTCCCAGGCCGGCTGGAGCACGTGCTTGGTCCTTTATCTCCCGTTGTTCTCCCGGGGGAAGATGGAGCCGCAGCGGGTGGTGATGGATGGCACGTAGGGAATGGGGCTGCAGTACCGGGGCTCTGCCACGTGCAGCAATCTCCATCCTGGAGTGGAGATGCAGCGCAGTGGTCTGCACTTCTACCTAGTTAAATATGAGAAGAAAACCCCCAAGCCTTCTTTTATCGTGTAAAACAGGTTTTTATAGCTTGCCTGAAGGCAGGCAGCAAGCTGAAAGGCCCCTTGTCCTCTGCAAGGTTAAGCCTGTAGGTGTGTTCTACAAATACCCTCGAGATAAGCCTTTCTCGTCACCAAACATCTGATGCTTGCCACCTCCTCTTTATTTTTTTAGTTAAGCCTTCCAGGGAGGGCAGCTCAGCAAAGACACGGCTGAGCCAGCAGCACACACACAGGGAAGGTGCCAGAGCCAGCCTGACCTTCCTGTTCCCTATTGCCAAAAGGCTGGAGAGGCATCTCCGTTGTGGGCCTCTCCTCCCGTGGATCGGCGGCTCAATGCTGTGGAGAGCATCGGCCAGCCGGGAGCAGGTGGTGGCTCCTGGGTTCCATCCAGGCTTGCAGAAAAAGGGTGGAATTTTGGGGTGGCCATTTTGTCCTTACGTAACAGCTGCCTGGCAGGAATGTGCTGTCCTCCCTCTCTGGGAGAGGGGATGCCAGGCAAGGGTAAAAACCTGCTTCTCTGCAGAGCTGCATTTCTCTTGTTCTTGAGTGCCTTTAGCTTCTGTAATGAGCAAAGCTGATGTTCTCCTAGGCTTCTTTTGGGAATCTGAAGGCCTGCCTGGTTTCATAACCTTGTCCTGAACACTAACTCAAACCATTTCTGCCTCTGGGCAGGGACTCTTGTTCTGCAGCATCCATGCGGTTGTGTAAGTGAGGCTGACCAGTAAATCCCGAATCATCACCCCCTGGGAGCCTCCTGGCTGGAATTCCTGCAGGCAGTGACACAGCTCTGCAGCTGTGGCCTGGGGACAGCCCCTGCTGCAGTTTCTACTTCCCCTTGTCACCAGTAACAGCAAAGACTTGGCCCTGTGTGGAGATTGCTTGGGTGGCGATTCCTGTTCCCTCTCCTTTCTCTGTTCCCTCTCCTTTCTCTGTCCCAAAGGGGCATATCCGGAGAAACCATGGGATGAGCTGGCTGGAATTAGTCACCTGGCTACAGTAAAACCCAGTCCTCACCTCAGATGGCTCAGTCTGGAATATTCTGGAGCTGGGGAGATACCAGACAGCATTGGGACACACCCTGCCTGAAGCATGGGCAGGCCAAGTAATAAATTGGGGAGTTCAATCGTTATTCCTTGAGGAATGAATTCAGGTTTATTCAGTGCTGGAAACATTCGGGCACTGTAGGCTATTGCTCACCCCCCCCCCTTCCTCACTCTGCCCAGACTGAGTGCTCCGTGTTTTCTGGTGTCCTTGAAGTCCTTGCTCCTCTGTTTGATATTAAAAAAAGCAGAGTAGTGGGAAATGCCAGACATTCCTGTTATAAATATGAGACTGGTCATTCCAGTAAAATTCAGTTGATGCCTTGTAAATGCACAGTGCTGGAAGGCAGGAGGGAGTATTAAAAAGACTCTTGGTGTCGTGGGCTCGGTGCTGTGGACAGATGGGTGTTTGGGATACTTTCTGGCTCCTGCGTTTCTGCTCTCGCCCCTGGACAAGGTCGCTGTGTCTGCAGTTAATTGTTAAGAGGGCTGAGCCCTCTGAACTGCTGGAAAATCTTGAGAAGGGGATTCTGTCTGGGAAGTGAACTTTTTCTTTCTCTTTATAAAGACTTAAAGGGTGTTAAAATTATGTTTGGAAGTGACTTGAGTGGGTGGGGGATTTCCATGAGGCAGGGAGAATTCACTTGACTATTTTTTATAAACTTCCGAGTCGTGCTCTGGGTGCAGTTTCCGTGTTGGGATACTGTTCAGTATTCCTCTTGTTCCTAGAAGCTGTGCAAACCTGATTCCCCTGCGCGTGGAGGTGATTTCCCAGCAAAGGCTTGTTTTTTTTGGCATCTCAGGCAGCTGACGCTGCTCTGCAGGTGTCAAGAGGGTGCAACAGCAAGTGTTAGAGGGCTGAAACACAATGTTTTAGGACTGACCAGAGGGTTTTCCTATAATAATGAGACTTTGTTGGGCTTTTTATGTGGGCAGACCTTCTTGTAGTGACTCCGGTGAATCAGCAGCTTCTGGCAGGGCTGAGGGAAAAGAGGCTTTGCCAGGTCAAATTATGGTTTTTGCTGGTCTGGCTGCTCTGCGGCGCATGGCAGCGCGGCGAGGGTGAGTCAGGGCTGCCTGCGCGAGGATCTGCACGTACGTGAGGAAGGAGCAGGGGAGGAGCATCGGGGCCAGGCAGCAGGGCTGCGGCGGCACCGGCCCCGGGCAGGCTGGCAGGGCACGCTCTGTAACCCTAGCCCTTCACTGTGCTCAGTCCCGCCAGCTCTGGCAGGGTTTTTGGGTTTATTGGTGCCTCTGTGTCAAAGCTGGATGTGCTGAGCTGGCTGGTGTGAGCCCCTCACACCGTTCTGTGGTTTATTTGTGGGCTTTGTCTGCCTGGGGTGGGCAGAACAAAAGCCCAGCTCTATTCCTCCTCTGTCCCAGCTGTTAGCTGAGCCCCAGCCCATGTTTCTGTAAGCACATCTTGGAGATGAAGGAAGCTCATGCCTGCTCTGAGTATCACCCGTGTGCCCAGGGCACGGAGTTTGAAGTTAACCCAGTCTTTAAAGGCAAAATGAGTGATCTACCCATGCCCATAGCCACCACCTTGAATCACTTTTACCAGAGGCTTTTGTAATGCTGGGATTTTAGCCTGGGCCAGGTCCAAGAGACAAAGCTTTGAGCTGCCACTATTACTTAAGAACAAAATTGTTGCAATTAGAAATGTACCAGCACTGCTGTGAAATTAGTGTCCTCCCATCCCGGTGGACTGTTAAGCTTTAGCTCAGCTTCCTCTCCAAAGGATAGGTTCCTGAAGGATAGGCTGGTCCTGCTATTGGGGAGACTCTCTAGTCTTGAGGAGGCCAACAGCCTGAGTTCAGAGAGGTTTTTTAATCCAAATGTTGAAAAATACAACCAGTTTTAAACCTTATGCTGAATTTCTGGTGCTGTAGGTGAAGGGGAGTGCAGGGGGCGGGAGAGACCTGCAGCTTCTTCAAAGAGGCGCTTTGAGTGTATTAAATCTTCAGTCTTTTACGTGCTCTCTGCCAAAGTGTTGTGTTTAATCAACTCAAGTCTGCTTGCTTGTCCAGGCTTAAAGCGTGGGGTTTAGGCTTATGTGGACTTTGCTGTGATTAGGTGCTCCTGGGCAGAAGGTTGCCCGTGTCCGGGCGTGCCGCAGTCACGCCAGCGCCGAGCTGCCCCGGTCCCAGGTGGGATGGGAAGTGCAGTTGAGGCCTGTAGGAGAAATGAGTGGAGAGCTGGGAGGGAGGAGGCAGAACCTCTGCCTTGGCACTCAAGTGCTTGAATTTTGTTGCGTTGTGTAGCTCCAAGGGAAGACTGGCAATGAAGAGAAGCTATGAAGGGAACATCTGCATAGAAGGCAGGTGAGCTTTGGGTGGTCCATGTGGGGGATGACATGGAAATAGAAATGTGCCTTGCCTGTTAGGACTCTCAAATAGGAACATAAAGATAGTTTGACCCAGTAGCAGCTTTCTTGTTACCTCCATATTCATCACGTGGTTGTCTTGATGTCTCTGCTTGATGGGCACGTTGGGGTGGGTGATTCCCAAACCTGGCACCGCTTTCTTCCCTTCCAGACACAGGAATCGAGCGACCATGTCGAAGCACCACGATGCAGGGACCGCTTTCATCCAGACCCAGCAGCTGCATGCTGCCATGGCAGACACCTTCCTGGAGCACATGTGCCGCCTGGACATCGACTCGGAGCCGACCATCGCCAGAAACACCGGCATCATCTGCACCATTGGTAGGCCATTCCTAGACAGGAGACAATTGCAGCTAGGAGCCCACACCTTGGTGAAACTTATTAGGGAAATTGTGAGAGGGATCTGGCTTTCATCCCTTGCCAGGGCTGAACTTGTGTGGTGAAGGAACATGACTTTCCCATGTTTGCCTAACCTGTGTTACTGCTGGGAGTGAATCCAGTATCCAGGGAAATGGGAATCGCTTGGGTTCTGCTGCACTGTGTGGGCAAGTTAAAACAATATTTGCTGCTGCAGCGCTGAGCAATGCTGTATCCATTTACCTTTTCTCTTCCACATGAAACAGCCTGGTATTTGTGGGTTACCTCATTATTTTTCCAAAGTTAATGTTCAAACTGCTTCTTCCTCCTAGGCCCGGCCTCCCGCTCTGTGGAGAAACTGAAGGAAATGATTAAATCTGGAATGAACGTTGCCCGCCTCAACTTCTCTCACGGCACCCATGAGGTGAGGGTGGGGTCTGAGCTGCTACAGCCCCTGTCTGTCTGCTGATCCAGTCCCTCAGGGAGAAGGGAAATCCAGCTTCATCCAGACCATCCTTTGTGTGGGAAGGTGAAATAGCTGCTTTTGGGGAAAAGCATGCTGGTTGTACATACCAAGCCTGCTTCACTGTTGGTAACATTGAGAAGGGTATTTTCTGAGCCATTTTGAAAGCAATTAAATTCCACACCCTGCCCTGTAGCGGAGAGCCAGGTAACTGGTATTTAACACTGTGTGCCAACTGGTTTCCATGAAGTCCTTCAGTTCTTTCTTACATCCTGCTCTTCTCAGAGCTGTTGCTTCCCAGTGAGCAGCAGAACCTGAGAATTCCTGTCCCGGTTTTGATCCTCTGCAGGAGGTCACACTTATCAGTTAATCTCATTTCTTGTTCCATTGCTGGGGATTTTGCAAGCAGGTGATCAATGAATAACCCTGTTCAAAAGGCATCTGTTATTACTGATTCGATGTAATCACTGTGCCCAGTGGGAAGAACGGGCTCATGGGTTTTCTGGCTAACCAGCTACTCCGGGTGCATTCCTGGCACTCTGGAAGGTCCCACCATGGAGCTTGGGACGTGGTGTGATGATCTTAGAAGAATAAGGTCAGCAGAAATCAACACTCTGTGACAGTCAAGCCCTTATTGCTATAAATAGCTGAGATCCTCAGTGATACTGGAGGAGCTGAGGATCCCGTTCTGCTGAGGGGTTTTTTTTTTTTTTTGATCCTGGGTGTTTTCCAACTTTCAAAATGTCACCCAGTAGCAGCTGTAGGTGGCTTTACTTAGTGACCCATGAGCCTCGTGGTGTGTAACAGCTTGGCCTCTCACCCTGGTGGCCTTTAATGGGCATAGGGCAGTGTCAGGATCGAAAGGTCTGATACTTAACTGTGGGCAACCATCAGACCTTGACTAACCACCCTGGGATAGTGTCTGTGCATGCTTTGCAGTTGGGAAATCAGCCTGGAGAGAGAGTAGTGTGGAATAGCTGCGTCCCAGGAGTCAAATCCTTGCGGCTGGGTGAGTCTTGGGCCAGGTGACAGGTCAGGGAGTTGGTGGCCAGGCTGAAACTGGGAATTCTCGCACCGCTATTGCCCAGTTGCTGCCGTCTGTGAACTTGGCTGAGGTCTTCCTGATTTGTGTGAGGTCTGATTGCACATTTCACACCATCAGAGCTCACTGCCAGCGCTGGTGTGGCTGTTGCCTGCAGACTGTGACAATCAGCTGTAGCCAGTCCTAAGTTTGTGCCCCCTCCTGGTTCCTCCAAAACACCCCCGTTTCCAGTGAAGCCCCAAAGAGTTTCCATCTGTCACAAGTACTTCAGTTCTCGTGTCCACCCCAAACCATTTACCAGGGCTTGAGCTTTAACAGAGGTGTTTTGACACCAGCCTGGCTCCCTTTTATGTAGAATAAAAATGACTTTTACCTCCAGCTCTGCCTTCATTCCTGTTCTGCATGTGTAACTCTTCAGAAAGTCAGACTCTCTAGGGGCCAGGTAGTCCTTGATACCAAACTGAAATGGAAAAATCACAGATGATTGGGTTCAGATAAGTGTTGTGGCACTGTCGGGGCATGTTTTCTGTGCTGCATCCACCACAGCTGCACTACCTGGAAGGGTCAGGGCCGTCTCAGTCTCAGCTTGCACACTCAGTCAGTAAACTGACTCATTTTCCTGCTGTAAAGAGTTATCAGCTGTTAGGTGTTTCTGGCTAAGGGCACACATGTGAACTTTAGCATGGCTTTTTCCAGCCTCACCTTCCTGGTGCTGGCTTATTGTCCCCGAGATACCGGAGTCGGTGTGGAGGGCTCGTGTGTGGTTGAGTGAGTGGCACGAGGGAACCGGGTGTTCCAGGTGAGTCAGGTCAAACTCCATCAGTCCGTGGGCCACAGAGAGGAAAGGGTATGTCTTATCTACTGAAGTCTGTCAAGTGTTACACAACTCTTACTAGTTGTAAGAGGTTAAGGTTATCTCTTAATGTTGTTTAAACAAGTAAAGTAAACTGATCTGCTGGCCATCCGTAGCACGTTTGAGGGAGCTGGGATGGGTTTTGTGACAAAGCTATCTTAAAGCTGGCAGCATTTAGCAAAATGCTCTTACAAACAAGGTTTGGAAGCCAGGCGTGTGGTGCTGGAGTATTGAACTCCTGTCTGTGATTGCTTTGACTCTGGAAATAAACTCTAAATATTTACACGGATAACATTCTTTCAGCAAATCCTTTATCTGTGGGAATCTATCCAAAGAGTGAAAAGCCTGTCCACCTGCAGGACTGATAGTGGGTCAGGCTGGAAGTGTGTGTGGGAGCTAGCAGTGTGGAGAGACATCTTCCCTTGCTCTGTGGAGGAGAAGTACAGCCATGTGTGGCACTGACATTCTTCTGCCACCAGGTCTCTTTCAATGCACACAATTTTCCAGCTGTTGGTGCTGTGAATATTGGAATAGGCCATGTGCTCAGGAAAGCTTTTGGAAAAGTTACTCCTAAAGGCCTGTTGGTTGGTGAGCCACCTTCAATTGGCAGATGGGTGTCCTCGTGGAAAATGACTTCAGCCAGACCTTGGGACTGTCTCCTTGAGTTGTCCTTCTGGACTTAGAGCTGAGGGCACACCTGTTAACTTACGGACTCCACCTTCCTGTCAGGAAGGCCCTTGTATCCTTGCACTCTGTTTTACTGGAAGCTTTGCCTGGGTTAAATTTTGAAGGTAGAACTGAAACTGAGAGCAGAACTGTCAGCTTGGGCAGCCTCTGGGGTGGGCAGGGATCTTTTCTGTAAGCAGCAGAGTAGAACCAGCTTTAACATTTCCACTTTTTTTCTTTTCTTGCCAGTATCATGAGGGCACAATCAAGAACGTGCGAGAAGCCACAGAGAGCTTTGCCTCTGATCCCATCACCTACAGGCCTGTGGCTATTGCACTGGACACCAAGGGACCTGAAATCCGAACTGGACTCATTAAGGGAGTAAGTTGCTTTTTTTAATCCTGCTTTTTTCACCACATAGTCTCTATACCGTGTTAAGCCTGTGGCTGTTTCTGTACAAAAAAATATCATAGGAAACGAGGTAACAAACCACCTCCCAAAAGTTCTGACAAACTGCTGTGGGCTGCGAGGGGTTGGTGTGCTGGTTTTTACTGGTTTTGTTGTCACGCAGAGTGGCACAGCAGAAGTGGAGCTGAAGAGGGGCGCACAGCTCAAAGTGACCCTGGACGATGCCTTTATGGAGAACTGCGATGAGAACACACTCTGGGTGGACTACAAGAATCTCACCAAAGTTGTAGAAGTTGGCAGCAAAATCTACGTGGATGATGGTCTGATTTCTTTGCTGGTTAAGGAGAAAGGTGGGTAACAGCCATTTCAGCTCTGCCTGTTTGGGTTTTCCTTAAGACATACTTGTGCTTTCCTTCCAGTAACTGTTTCTTAGCTTGCAGTTGTGTGTTGAAGAAAGGAGAACATGGTTCTTGGTGGTGTAGTGAGGCTTAGAGCTAAATTTCTCTATCTCAAGTGTAGGAACTTTCCAAAAACTAACTTCAGCTGGATTTCGCTGGGCTGGCATCTAAACCCCATCTTCAAAGGGGAATGTGTAGTAGGGCCATACCACTGTTCACAATCAGCCGGGCTAATTCATGCTCTTAATGCAGGATTTAGCTAGTTTTACAGTACAGACCCTGGGTTTTGTAGAGACAGAGCTAGTTTTGTAATAACCTGGGTTTTTTTAACCCTGGGTTTTGTAGAGACAGAGCTAGACTGGTAATGTAGAGGCAAGGCGATTTCCATGACACTCCCTTTATAGTGCTACCTAAACTGCTCTAGCCTCAAGCCTCTTAATCCGTGAGCATGTCAGGAGTGGGAGGTGAGGCTTTTGGGGTGCTCAGTTTGCTGTTGCAGGCCTCTGTGTGCATAACTGCAACCTGCTAGCTTTTCTTGGGGGAGGCAATCCCAACCTCCTGCCGGGAACAGCTGGTATCTCATCCAGGAACAGCCTAGAAGTTGTTTCAGACCAATCTAACACGTTCCCAAGGGTAAACTGCAAGCTCGTGTGGTACAGAAACGTTCTGAAGAGACGGGATGCGCTTTTTATCGCGTGCGCCGCTGTAGGCGCCGCGGTTCCCAGGCAGGGAGGTGGTGTGGGAGCTGGCAGCAGGAGCTGTCCTGCAAACACTGACCCTGGGAACACGTTTCAGGGAAGGACTATGTCATGACGGAGGTTGAGAACGGCGGCATGCTCGGCAGCAAGAAGGGTGTGAACCTGCCTGGTGCTGCTGTGGACTTGCCCGCTGTCTCCGAAAAGGACATTCAGGACCTAAAATTCGGTGTGGAGCAGAACGTAGATATGGTGTTTGCTTCCTTCATCCGCAAGGCTTCTGATGTCCACGCTGTCAGGAAGGTGCTGGGGGAAAAGGGAAAGAATATCAAGATCATCAGCAAGATCGAGAACCACGAGGGTGTGCGCAGGTGAGCTTTGTGCAGGGGGTGCTTTGGGGTTGTCACACTGAAATAAAGCACCTCACATTTCCTTTTTGTAGCTTCAGGCAGCTTTGTGTAGCACTGAACGTGTGCTGTGCCTTGCTTCTGGTTTTCTTCCCCCTTCCTTGGCATTGCAGGAACCCAAACAGCCCGTGAAAAGCGTGTGTGTTCCTTTCAGAGGAGGACAGACAGACAGGAAGGTGCTTTGCAGAGCAAATGGGATAACACAGCTCTTATCTCGCTGTTAGGTTTGATGAGATCATGGAGGCCAGCGATGGCATCATGGTGGCCCGTGGTGACCTCGGAATCGAGATCCCGGCTGAAAAAGTCTTCCTTGCCCAGAAGATGATGATTGGGCGTTGCAACAGGGCTGGCAAACCCATCATCTGTGCCACCCAGGTACTGGAAGTGCCACTTGGCTCCTCACTGCCAGAGTCTGGCCGGGAAGGAATGTTGGAGGCAGCCATGGGTTGATGGCATTGGTTAAAGAATGAGATGCAGAGAGGTTTTGCTCATAGCTGAAAAGCTCATATTTAGGCGTTTCTGTGTTTGGGATCTTTTTCAGTTAGATTATGGGACCTCTTGCCGAAGGTTATGCACCTCAAAACATGACATGAGCCTTTGGGGCTGACCTTGCAAAATCATGGGAAAAATGGCACGTGCTTTTCCTTGGCATCTTGTGGCAGCACATCTCTGCTAGACAGGGAGGTTTGCTGGGGTTCCCAGGTATCTTAGAAAATGCACCCACACTTCAGATTTAGAAGGAACTGAGGAAAGGATCCGTCTCCTTTTTCTGGGAGTAGTAGGGATCACGTGCACAGTCCTTGAGCACAGGGAGGACTGGTTTTCTGGCTGTCCTTGCTCTGCACACAGGCTGTGGAAGTGAAGACTATCTTTAGACAGTAGTCATTAAACAAGGTTCTGGGTTTACAGTGGCATATGTTCCTTTTACCTGTACTGCTACAGAAATGCAGCTGAAACACAGCCTTAGGCAGTGAAGCAAATGGTGTTGAAACAAGTGGTGAGCTCCGGCTGGGGGGAAAGCTGAGCACCTGAGGAAGACAGGAGAGCTGACCAGATTTGGGGTGTGGAAGGAGATTAGGAAGTACTAACCTCATGGAAAGCTGTCCTGTTTTCCACTCTTCTAAGTGGGGATGCTTAGAAAGCTGGTGGAGTTAACTGTTCTGAGTTTACTACCTTGTACATATTGTCTAAAGCATTTGAAATCCTGGGTTGGGGAAAGGCGTAGACCCTGCTCTTTATGGTTTCTAGATGATGAAATCCCCAAATTTGAGGATCTGTGACTGGATTTGAGCTTTCCTTAAATACATCTAATGCCACACTCTGCTCTTAAGAGCTCTGAGTTCCTTGGACCAAGCCTTGTGCTGGGAAGTTGAAGTAAGAGGTTGGAGTATTCTGTCTGGGATGTTGTGTGGCTTAAATCTCCCTGGAAAAGGACTAAACGTGAAATGGGTATAAAATGGAACGGGTTATTTTCCCTTACTGGTGGAGCCTTTGAATCAAAGCTGGTTTAGGAACCGGACCCCCCCTCTCCGTTGCATACCCACGGAGAGCTCCTGGAGTCCTTGTGTTGCATCCCACTTTCTGCCCAAGCCGTAAGGAGTATTGAAGCGCAGCTGCTTCCTCTGGCAGCGTGTTGATCCCTGTGGGTTTGTTCTCTCCCAGATGCTGGAAAGCATGATCAAGAAGCCTCGCCCGACACGTGCCGAGGGCAGCGATGTTGCCAACGCTGTCCTGGACGGAGCAGACTGCATCATGCTGTCCGGGGAAACAGCCAAGGGAGACTATCCCCTGGAGGCCGTGCGCATGCAGCACGCTGTGAGTCCTGCCCCGCCCTGCCCCGCCCGGGACAGGGACCCCACCTTGCTCTCGCCCACCTGAGCTGGCCACTCAGAGGCCTGAATGGACCCAGCTGCCCAAAATAGCCGTTTCTTTACTCACACTCTGCTGTGGGTGATTTCTTTGAACAAACGTGGTCCCGGCGGCCTGGCGTGTCACTTTGTGTGCTCCAAGCTTGCCAAGCTGAGGGCTGCTCTGCAGTGCTGAAATAGAAAACTTCCCATTTCTTTTTGCCGTTACCTCGAAGGAAGTTTCATCCAATGTCCTATTGTGGTAGCATATTAAATGCCTTAAACTTCTGCAGGGTCAAGGAGCTGCTTCAGGCAGTTTATCTATAGATAATGAAAGCTTTTGGCTCTGTCCTGCACGGGGAGGGGGTGGGGAGGCTCCCGGGGGTGATTTACAGCACTGTTGCATTCAGCACCTGCTGTGTGCTGGGGTTTGGGGGGGTTTGTTGCATGAGTACTGACAGCACCATATTTTTACATGCCTGAACTGCCAGAAACCTCTGCTCTGCTTCAAGTTCATGTTTCAGCTGATAAAAGCCTGATGTCAAGTACTTGTGAGCGTTGCTGCTCCCCAGTTACTGGTGCTGTGAATCTCAGCACTCGCAAGTTCTAACTCTCACCAGTTTTATTTGTAATTCAGGTTCTGTAGGTTATTTAACTCAGCCAGTGTTGGTTTGCAGTGTGTTACCAAAACATCTTTTACCTCAATGTAGAGTGATGTTTTTTGCATGAGGCAAATGCAAAATACAACTTAGTGGTGCTTCTTTACAAGCTGGACGCTAACAGTGCACCTTAAAGCTTCCCTCTCCTTTTCCAACCCCTAAATCACAAGCATGGACTGCCTGCCGAGGCTTGGGAACTTGCTGCAGCAAACCTTACACCTGGGTTTCCATCCTGGCATTAATTCTTTGGTCTGGGCAGCTTGTGTTGTGCCTGTAGCCTGATTTGAGGATCTCTTGCATGTGCCTCCCTCTTCCTACAGACCTGGGCATGGTGTTCATTCCACCAGGGCCCCTGGAGAAGCATTGAAGGCTTTAACACTGTGCAGAAATTGAAATACAGATTGACTAAATGTAAGATGTTCCAGGCAGCAAGGTGCCAACTCTTATGGTAGGAGCACATGCCACTACAGTGAGGATCTTCCCACTGAGCTAATTCACTTGTCAAGCCCAGCAGCAATGTCCTGAGTAACCACGGTCTGGGGATCTGCAGCATGACCAGAGCAGGTGGATGCTACCATCTGAAATGGTAACAAGCTTCCAAATACTGGGCAGGCTGATTGCTGTAGGTGGGAGTGGGCATCCTTCCCTTTCCACACCAGGATCTATCTACACTTCAAAGCCCAGCCTGGCCATGCTATGCTGCCTTGTAAGACCAAGGTTTAAACAGCCTCTCCATTTTCCTTTCTCCCGCCTCCCTGTGCACCAGCTGGAAACCCTCCATAGCTATTCTTGTTTGAGCAGATCCAGCTGTGGGGTGGAGTTAAGGATTGCTGTGCCCCTCTGCAGCCGCTGTAAAAGTAGACACCTGTATTCCCACATTCCATTACACGTGGGGAGTGCAGACTTCCCTCTGAAATCAGGTTTGCTCTCTGTGTTACATGGAGCTGCTGCCTGTGTACCAGGAGCTGAAAATAAACTGCCAAGCTTCCAGCTCCTGCATTTGGAGTGTTGTGATGCAAATACTCGCCTTTTATCTAAATCCAGCAGTAACAAAATGCTTTAGGACAAGTTGGCACTGGCCTGCTGTTCCGGCCTGCTGCCTGTGTCCTGTTATTTTTAGACCTAAGATACTTAACTACTTTGGCTTAAACTGATAACTGTGGAAGGGATAATTCCCAGCATCACATAAAATAATTCATTAACACTAGAGTAGCAAAATTCTGATTTTTCTGACTGCAGAGCTTTCACTATGATGACACATCAGTCTCTAATTTAACCTGAACTTGCCATGCTTTGCGTAGCGGCTGCTCACTTTGTGGAATAACTGGATGAAGTTGTCCTTGAGAAGATCATGAACCTTTGCATGCTTTTCTAGTCTCTGCAAGCCTTCTTTATCGGGTTGTCAGGCCTTCTGGGATGATTAACCGTGATGATTCCCAGGATTCTGGGATGAACAGGTTGCTGAACCTGTTGCCAGTGCTCAGCCAGAACACAAAGCCTTTAGTTGTGCCTCTGTCCCTCTCATCTGTCCATGTCTGGCACTGCACAAACATCCATGCTGTGACAACCCTGTAAGGAAAGCTTGTTTTCCTGTTTATTTCCCTATTACCAAAAGGAAGTTGGTATCCCACTTGGATGTGAAGCTTTATTTGACTCTCAAGTTAAAATAAATCTTTATTGGCTCTCAAACTAAATCTTTATTTGCTTTCAAAGTAAGCCGAATCTTCATTGACTGTGAAGTTGTTAAACTAAGTCTTCATTGACTCTGGAGTTAAACTAAGTGTAACAAGGATGAGAGAAGAGGCTCCCACCTTCAGGGGTGACATTTAAAGTGTGTTGCTTGCATGTTGGCTGCATGAAAGCTGTTCCAGCAGCACTCTGTGATGTTGGGAGCCTAGGAAAGGCAGACTGAGATTCTCTCCTACAGAACTGCAGGCAGGACCATGGGCAGGCAGGTAGGTGGCATAAGAGACTCTCTCAGGGAAGCCATAAGCAGCCATGACAAAGCATGGTCTGGCTCTGAGCTGGCTTGTTCTGGTCCTTGAAAAGTCATTTGTTTGCCTGATCTGCTGGAACTCCCAAATACAACAGAAATGCCATGTTTGGAATGCTTGCCTAGTGACTGGGGCCTGCCAGTCCCATGGTATGTTGAATCTTAGTCTGGGTTGCATTTAGCAAAGTCAAAACCTGAGAGCCAAAAAGCTTCACAGCTTCATCTTAATACCCTCTTGCATGCGTTACTGTGACAATTAAGCAAGTTAACGTGATCTCATGTTCCTCTGGTATATCTTTCCTTCTTTTCTTTCCTCTGTTCTCCTCCTTCCCTCCCACTCGGGCCTGCAGATCGCCCGCGAGGCTGAGGCAGCAATGTTTCATCGTCAGCTGTTTGAAGAAATTTTACGCCTCAATGTTAACAACAGGGACCCTGCCGATGCCATGGCGGCGGGCGCGGTGGAGGCCTCTTTTAAGTGCTTAGCTGCAGCCCTGCTAGTCCTGACCGAGTCCGGCAGGTAGGGCTCCGAGAGGGGCTTGGGCCAGCCCTTTCTGTGGCAAAACACGCTGCACTCTAACACTGCAGTCCTCGGCCAGCTGCTCGCTGCCCGTGCCAACCTTGTGTAACCGCTGCCGTGCGAGCTGACCCTGTGCCAGGGAGGGACCCCAGCAGGCAGGAGCAGAGCGAGAGTGCCTGGCAGTTGGCATGAGTGTCACCTGAGTGTGGGCTTGACAGGGCGAGGTGCCACCATTCCAAAAAGAACCCTTGGGAATCGAGCGATTCCTTTGTGGGGGGTGTTCTGTTGGGGCGAGCTTAGTCCGGGCTCGCTGATTAATGACGGTGCCAAAGGCTGGCGGTGCCAAAGGCTGGCAGTACGGATGTGGCACCCTGTGCTGGAGCACCTCGCCCTGCCCTGTGCCCGAGTGGCTGCCGTGAGCGTTGTCTCCGAACGCGTGTTGCTCTTGTAGATTGCCCGGGAGGCCGAAGCCGCCATCTTTCACAGGCAGTTGTTTGAGGAACTGCGTCGTCTGACCCCCCTCAACTGCGACCCCACCGAGGCCGCTGCAGTTGGCGCTGTGGAAGCGTCCTTCAAGTGCTGCAGCGGGGCCATTATTGTCCTCACCAAGTCTGGAAGGTAGGAGGGGACAGGTGCCCCCAGGTCAAGCCTGCTGTGTGACAGGGTTGGGGGAAGGATCCCAAAAACATGGCTTTGAGAGACCGGTGGAGTCAGGTTCTGGCAGTGCCTGCAGTGCTGGTTCCTCTGGAGATGGACGCATCCCTACGCTCTGAGTCCTCTGCCTGCCTCTGCCAGCGTGGCACCAGCGCCGAGCCCAGCCTCCCCTCGCTGCTGCAAGTGCCAGTGGCGCCAGCTGGAAGAGCCAAGGGAAAATAAGTGTTGCAGCTTCAATTCAAACTTCTTGGCAAGAAGTCATCAATGTAACAGTGAGGCAGAAGTTCAGTGGATTCAGAATCTTTTTTTTTTTTTTTTTTAAAAAGCCAAGGCTTTGGCCTTTTGTAGCAGCATCCAAGTTACTGGTCCCTTGCTGGACTTCGCAGTCATCAGCGCTGCTGGCCTGAGCCCGAGGGGTGAAGAGGGCCTGCGCAGCCTGGGATTGGTAGGCAGGGAAATGGAAAGCCTTGGAAATGTCCTCTTCTAGGATTCCTTGTACCTGCCTGCGGGTAATCTCTCTGCACAGGCAGGCATCTGGCAGGTACCAGGTGAGCTCAGTGGCTGCAGGTGAAATGTGCTGGAACAATGTAGTTTGGGATTTCTGTCCAGCAACAGTGACAGCTGCCAAGCAGAGACTTGTTCTTCCAGTTGTGGAACGGGAGCTGGAACCTCGTGGATCAGCTCTTCCATCTAGAGGAACTGGGCTGCCTGCTCCCAAAGCACGTCCGACCATAAGTCTCAGACTGCTTTCTGGAAGGAAATCAGGATTTCTCACACTGGATTCACACCAGGACGTTAGTGCAGCAGCAGAGATGTTCTTGTGTGTGCTGGGCACCACCAACCTGAAGATGTGGACCATCAGTGAAACCTTCACCAAAATGTACAGCTTAAAATGATTTTGAGCAGAAAAAGACTTTCTGCAGAGGTGAGGAGGGAACTGTAAGCGCTGAGTTCTGGATGCCCTTGTGCTTCTAATGTTTCTTTGTCAAATGTTCCAACCTTAGCACTTGACCTTTCTAAAGAGATTTGAACTCTGATATTTGAGTATTTTTAGCTGTGGATTTGATTAACTCTTGTGAGTACCTGAGTCTCCTGGATCTCTCGGGAGGTGGCTTGGACAGTGTGGGAAGGATTGTCTGAGAGCTGGCACGTGTGGTTGGGTGCTTGGAGCAGTCTGCTGGCCCCTGCTTTAAGCAGCAAACTTTGCATCTGAGTGTTGCTGAGCCTGGCTCCATTAAACGAGGTTGCAAAAGCGAGTGGAGACACAGCATGTCCGTTAGAAAGGTGGAGCTGCAGATGCCACAGCCTTGCAGTTTGAATCTCTGGATTCCCTCAGCAGTGCTCAGAGAAAGGAAAGCTGTAATCTAGTCCCTACCCAGGCTGTGCTGCTGCCATTTTAAGGCATTTTAAAGACGTGCCCGACTTCTCAGTATAAATTTTGGCCTCTGTTGCATTTGCTTCCCATGGGGTGCAGGAGCAGAGCTCTGTGTGGAGAAACTGGCCTGTTTGCTGGCTTCAGCAGGTGGCTGGGAGGCAGATGGCTTCCTCCTCCTTGGCATGCTTTGGGCAGCGCTGCTGGCACTGGCTCGTTCCACCCTGAAAACCGGGAGCTCCTCAAAACGGGGAACTTTCAGGGACCCCTGTTGAGATGCCAAGGCCTGCTTGCAGAGGCCAGAATAAATGGCACCTCGCCACCCTAACATAGCAACAGAGACAAGTAAAGGCTTGTTCGGGGACCAAAACACCCCGGTGGCACTTGCTGAACTGGGAGGTGAGGAGATTGTCACCACCAGTGGGGACAGCCAGTGGTCTGCCCAGTTGCCTAACTGGGAGTCCCACAGAGCATCAAGCTGGTTGGTGAGTGGCTCTTGCGGAGACCGGGGTTTTGGGGAGCCCTCCTGGCTGACAGACCTGGAGGCTGCTGTGCTGCCGCAGGCCGTGCCCAGGTGTCCTCTCCGGGGGCTGTGCTGGCTGTGTGGGGCCCCACTGTGGCCGTTTTCCCCCGCAGGTCGGCGCACCTGGTGTCGCGGTACCGCCCGCGGGCCCCCATCATCGCCATCACCCGCAACGAGCAGACGGCGCGCCAGGCCCACCTGTACCGCGGCATCTTCCCCGTGCTCTGCAAAGACCCCGCCCAGGACGCCTGGGCTGAGGACGTGGACCTGCGCGTCACCCTGGGCATGAATGTCGGTGAGTGGCACCGCTCTGCCTCCCGCGGGACACGGCTCTGGTGGCGTGTGGTGGCCCTGCGCACCTGGGTGGTACTTTAGGGTCACTGGTAGGGGCTGGTGATGGGAAGAGAGGAGCTGGCTGCCTGTGTGGTAACTGGATCCGGACAGGAAACGGGTGGCGTTGCGTGAGAAAAACCACGTCCGATTGGGAAATGGGGTGGTGGGTTGGGCGCAGCTGCCTTTAAGGAGTTTCCAGCAGAAGACCAGGTTGGGTTTATGGTGGTGGGTGATGGGACCGTGGCACTCGCCACTCCTGAGGGACAAGGAAAGCCTGGAGTGGAGTTGGCTCTGTCCTGCGCCTCCTCCATATCCTGTGCTGCGGAATTTCGAGTTGCAGAGCGCCTCGGAGCAGAGGCGAAGGGTGTCAGATGGGCGGGGCAGCAGGGAAGTGGGGTGTTGATACCCTCCTGGAGCCCCCACTGCCACGGCACAGGCGGCCTTGGCGACTCGGGAGCGGGTAACGAGCACTGTTGTCCCAGTGCAGGGAGACAGGGTGGGACTGGGCTCTGATGCCTCCCTCTTCTCTCCTAGGCAAAGCTCGAGGGTTCTTCAAGAGCGGCGACCTGGTGATCGTGCTGACGGGCTGGCGCCCGGGCTCTGGCTACACCAACACCATGCGTGTGGTGCCCGTGCCCTGAGCACCCACTGGGCCTTCCTTCCCCTGCCCCCCTCCCCTCCCACCACCCCACTGCCCTGTCTCCTTCCCCTTGCAGTAGACCAGCCATCGCTTGCGCTGTTCTTGTCCCTAGAGTGGATGTAGGTTGCTAAACACCACCCAGTGCAGCAGCAGGGGCAAGAGACCTTAAATCACTAAAAAAATTATACTTGAAGTGTTTAGTTTTTTAAAAAACCTCTCCCTGTAGTTCAAGTCCTGCCTTGATGTGTGTTGGAGTCAGTGTAGGAGGTTCCTGCCTGCTGCTGGGACTGCTCTCTCTTGGTGACTGTCTTCAGAGTGTGAAGTGTCCCTTTCCCTGGCCCTGGTGTGGGGTTTTGGGGAGGGGAGAGGCGATGTGTGGTCATCGGTTCTGCTGGACCCCTACTTGCTCGAGGCAAGCTGCTACTCCCCACTCCCGTATGGCCACACGCCTCCGCAGACCCAGTCCAAGGCAGCTCCAGCCTTTCTCAGCTGGCTGTTGCGGGGATGGGGGCAGGGGAAGGGTGTTGGCTCCATGCACAGAGCTTCCCGTGCTCCCCTCGCAGCGTTGTCTCCTGTGTTAGTCGTGTCCCCCCACCACCCCAGAGCCTCCCCCTCACCCTGCACTCCGATGGGCCCTGGGGTGGGAGAGCACAACTGTCCATCAATAAAGAGAAGCTGAAGCACCTGCCGGGCTGAGCTGCTCCTTGGGGGTTAGTGAGGGGTCTGCAGGGGTAGGAGGAGATCTGGTGACGAAGGGCTGCAGGAGCTGGGAAGGTCTGGACGGGTAAGTGCTTAGGGTTTGGGATGGGGATCTGGTGAAGGAGTCTGCAGGGCTTGGGATGTCCGGTCTGGGGTCTGCAGGGGTTGGGGGGGATCTGATGCAGTTTGAGGGGGTGTCCGTGGAGGAGTTCGCTGGGTTTAGGGGTGCTTGCAGAGGCTGGAGGGGCTTTGTAGGGGTTAGGGGTTCAAGGGAGGGATCAGCAAGGCTCGAGGCACTTGTTGGAGTGGGGAGGTGGCCAAAGGAGGAGGCAGTAGGTCTGGGGGCTCTA